>JAZEWU010000016.1:7513139-7532331 GCA_036362915.1 Geotria australis
ACCCTGTACAGGATTAAGCGGTTTCTGAAAATGAATGAATGAATGTAATAACTTGGGGGTGACATTGTAAGACTCAGGTCGTATGGTGGTAGGGAGGGGGGGTGATGGGGGGTGGGGAGTGAAAAACACAAGGATTTAAAGAATGCAATGTAAACTCGAAATATGCATGATTTAAATACTCCATTCTATAAACTAAATAATTTTCAATGCCCCTATTTCACATTTCTGATAATGAAATCCAGCCAATTGTACTGCAGACGAATATAAAGTACTTACTTTCCAGCCGAGGTGTTTTTGGTTATCTTTTTAGGGATGTTACGGCGCTTTGCACTCAAAGCCTCCTCCGCAGAATCATGGGAATCGGCTCTGTGCAGTCATAAAAAAGAAATCCGCAAATATGCTGTGAAGAGCTGTTCAAACACTGCAGTTGAGTGGGATGTTAACTGAATCATTCAATAATTCCTTGGGAATATAGGTGCAGTAGCTTTTTAATAATGGGACATTAAAAGCGTGCAATAATTATTTAGATTTATAAGGCACCCTTAAACAATGAATCTCAAGAGTGCCATATGCATGTTAGAAGACATCACAGCAGTAATGCCGCCAGTACAAGTCAAATTATATTTCATCTGGTCGTAAATCTACCACACAGTCAACTAAATATACAATTACCTATTTAAGACTTTCCGGAATTATCACCTACCATAATTTTAATTGGACAGATATGACAATTAACGAGACACGATGTGCTTAACAGTGACAAACGTCTGAAGCACTGGCAAGTGATGGATGGGCGACGCTGGGACGATGGATCAGAGGTGGACGCGTTATAACGGTGGCTCGTGCACCACTCACTCGTCATCCTCGTCCTTCTTCATGGATTTGCTCCTCTTGTTCCCTTTGAGAGGCGCCGGTGGCGAATCGGCATCTGAACCGTTGGCCGCCTTCTTGCGGCCTCTCTTTGCTGTCTTGACCGTCTCCTCTGCTGGCGCCGTTGCTGCTGCAGCCGCCGTTGCCGCCGTCCGTCCCCCTCGGCCACGAGCCGCTTTCTTCCCAGCTGCCGAAGCCCCCTGCTGGGACTCATCCTCATCGTCTTCCCCGCGTTTCTTTCCCCGACGGTTCTGCTTGCTTTGTTGCAGCGCCGGCGAAGAGGCGTCAGAATCCACTTGGCTCTCGTCCCTTGCCACGGACGTGTCCCCGCTACTGCTGCCGCTTCCCCCGGCCACGTCTGGCTGTGCCGACTTCTTGCGACCCTTGACTTTCTCGCCTTCGGTCTGCCAAGCACACGAAAGCAACTGTGAGGAGCTGCCTCCTCCACGACGGCGCTAATGTCTGTGACGTGCCCGAGTGGTAGCTTATGTCCCGTACGTTGTTGCAGAGGTTCACAGTTGGAGCCCATTGGCCGCTCGGATTCATACTGCGGGTGTCATACTATATCAATAAAAAAAATGTTTTGCTGGCTGACTGCTTGGAATCCTGCCTGGCTGCGTAATAACATTACCCGCACCTGCAGCGTTGGGCTAGGTTTGTGCGTCGCGCTGAAATCACCCCTCTAGCCCACCCACCCTCCATCTCGGACCCTGGATCCTGTGCAAACGCATGGGATATGCTATCATATCATAATATATTAGTCGGTGGCCAGCCAGGGGAGGGAATGGTGTGTGTGCGCGTGCTACTAGTATTAACCACACCTTTGCGGCCTCCGCTTCGTCCTTCCTCCGTTCCGGCTTCTTGGTGGCCGGGCCAGACGGCTTTCCTGCTATGCTGTCGTCGTTCTCGCTGTGATCAATTTCCGAGCTCTCTGACCCCATGCGCGTCCTGAATGTAACAAAGACAACGATCGACAAAAGAAGCATATGCATAGAAACAAATGTATATCATTGCTACCATTGCATTATTAACAGCAGTCAGAAAATAAATCATCGTTTAGAATTAGCCGATATTGTACAATTTTTTATATTATGTAATAAATAAATAAACATAGGTGGCGATGCACTTATTTAAAATACAACAGCAACCAACTCAATCATTACTTGGCAATGTTCTGGGAAAAAAAAATATCTGATGTATTCTTCACTTCATTCGAATCCTCATTTGGTACAGAATCTTCTTTTGGCAAACGCTTGAAACCCCACACGTGTCCATAAGAATAATTATGGAGGGCTGTGTGCCAACACACATTCTGCTGCGCTCACATCTACTGTTCACATTACCCTGGCACAGGCTACACCTTGGCATTTTTGACAAGTGGTCAAATGACAAGACCCGTCGATGTTGGGGGTGGGGGGTGAGGAGAGGGGATGTTGAGGGTGGCGGTGCCCACAGAGGGCAATCCCTCACCTGGGCTTGCCCCGGCCGGGAGAGCTGGGTGCCGAGTTGCTGCTGTCATTGCTCATGGTCTCCATACGCGATGACTTGGTCTGAGCCTGCTTTCCGGCGGTCGCCAGCGGTTTATTTACCGTGCCCAGTACCGTTGGCGCTTTGGCCTGTGGCAAATGAACGTGAGTCGGGAGAAAACAAAAAGGGAATAAAACACCGATTTCTGCAGGCAAGCTGCAACGATTCAGGTAGCACGGGATTGTTATCCAGCGCTGTGAGTGCCCGAGCGCTTATGCAAAACTGGTGTGGATAAAGGGAATTTAGTTTGGCACTCTGCGGTTTATTTTTCTTTTAAATTAGAAAATGAATGATTACACTGTGAACGTTATACTCAGCATGTGGGAATACAGAATGTGCGAGCAGTAACTTCTCTGCGGCAACAGCACATGTGATTTATAGGACATGTCACAAGCCGCGGGCGGACAAACATGAGCTGTAACAAAGGACATAAAGACAAGGACAATTACGAAGGGACAGTTCACCTTGCTTTTCCTTAAGAGGTTTTCTTTTATGCATTATATTCAAAATTGTAGAGGCATCCATTTAAATTTTTTATTGCGTGTCTATAACTCGCTTTGTTGTATACTGGATGGGTTTTAATAATGTTGGCACTTTTCCAATGCAATCAGAACAATTTATTTCACAATAATAACCTTGGAATCTACATTTAATCATGTTATTAAGGTAATTCATATGCTTAATGTCCTTAATTGTAATAATATGCTGGATTTCTTCAACTTTTTATTAAATTGCAAAACACATCAACATTTTACCTTTCCTGGAGAAAACAAAGCTTTTACTTCTTCGGGCAGGTAACACTTGGTATTGTTAAAATTCTGTAACAAAACATGAAACTACCATCACATCACGGGTTTATAGTTCATTATCCACCTTAAAGTACATTTGCAAGGTTGAACGCATGATACCACTTTAGTAATCAACGGAATGATGACATGATTCATTGAGCAACCCAAAGGCATTGCAAAAAAAGAACCGTAACCAGTAAGAATTTGTGCACATTTTAGGTTCTATGAATTTAAAACCCGGTTGGATTCATTACCTTAACACGTTTTTCTGCAATGCAATTTTCCTGACCTTATCTGGTTGTGTGAAGAACTTTGTGGGTAGCACAGGGTTCTTGGGAGACTCCAGGCTGTAAGTAGTGCTCTTGTTGGTGATGATGTGCAGTGCTATGTCGCACACTGTGTACATTTTCTGTAATGATGCACATCAAAAGTACTAAATTTTAACACTCCACCCGACACCGTAATTACGTATAAATGAATGGGTTCATACTGAACACAAGATTGACGAGCTTGAAGTACACAGCCCATCATTAACAATGTAAACACTTCTGCCATAAGCCTCTCTGTACATTAAACAAATCCAAAGTTTTGTGTTTCCACTTATAAAATGCAAACTATCCTTCAAAGCAAAATTCGGCAAATCAAAAAAACAATTTAACTGCCGTGAAAAGTGATTATAAACAAGAAAAATCTTGGTAAATATACAGTTTATCCTCAGAAATTTTTAAAGTTTTACCCAAACTACACTGAAAGCAACGGGCACGTCTGCTTTAATAAAAAAAATCAACATCATTAATGGAATGCATTTGCCCGTGGTGCATAAGCAGATATAAAAACACCCCACATTCATCGATAACACTGCATTAAAGCAGACAAGTATACAGCAGGCTACGGCTTTGAGCAATGGCCCTTCTTCAAAGCAACAATAATTCAGTCAACCAGCCCTTTCTGTAATTAAAATCTGTAAATGAAGAAAAATATTATCATAACAGAAAACTCCTCTTTCTGCACTGAAGGATATTGAAATGTTGGTATGGCTGGCAAATGCAGTGTAGCTATGTATCTGCAAGAGCCACATAACAAGAATGTATGATAACGGTTCAACACTGCACAAATACAATTGCAGTGTGGTATGACGCTCTCTATAATGTATACGGCTTAATGTACCAGTGCTCTGGAGTGGTTATTAATAATAATCACACTTTATAATGGACACATATTAAAATAATTGGACCCAATGTTTGAACATGCAATTTGTGATTTATGAAATACTATTTTTGGGTTGTGGACTCATTTCAGTCTTCCTATGGGCTGGCAGGTTGCATAACTTGATACGTGAGATGTAAAAAGAAACCTCATTCATCTTGGGATCATCTGGACCCTGTGCATCCTTGGCTTGCTTGATGTTCTCCACCATCTTCCGAATGTACGCATGGCTGTTGTTCTCATCCTTGGTCATAAGCACCTCCAGGATGAACCACAGACACCTGGACATTGCAAAAAGTGACAAGATGACTCGGTTAGAACACAACAATCAACAGCGCTTCTCTATTACTAAATGCGAAAGCCATAATTCCCATGTATATACATACCGGAGCACTTAAAATAAAAGCAAATTCTATATTAACCTTTTACATTCCTGAAGTCCACAATAAAACACTATGCAAGTCGCATTACATTTACAAAATGAAATAATGGCACCAACTAACATATAATTCGTCATGATTTTAAAGATTATTTTTAGGCGTAACTAAGTTTTTTGTTGTAGAATATTTAAAACTAGGACAAATAAATCGTATGACCACACATGTTTAAAATACAAAATGTCAATGTAATGATGTAGATTTTTACGGTTTGAGGTATGAGAATTGCTTTCAAGAGCTGTTATTTCGGGACAGCAATGTTAAGAGTTTCTACTCTCCCCCTTGCAATGAAATGTCGCCACGTAAAATAATTCCCCATTTCCCTCTTGCGATGAATTGTCACGAGGGGGAAAGGATCAACGCTCGACACGGCTTTGCCAAGAGAACAGCTCTTGAGAGCAATTCTCACTCACGCCAAAAGTCAAAGACACTGTTTAGTAATCCGCTGTTAAATATAACGTAAAATTTACATGTAGCATGAACGTTAATGTGTTTCCAAAAATGATTCATACATTGGTCACTGACACGCTCGGGTTCTGTGACCACTGAACACACTCCTGAGAGACAGATGTACAAATGCAAGCTATGAGAACAAATAATTAACTTTGGAGCAAGGCAATTGAACATTACAGGCCATAGACTTATGTTAGGTTGAATACAGTTACTACTAACGTGTAAGAAGAATAAAATAAAGCACTCACTCCCTGATGTCCTTGAGCTGCTCCACGTCTTGTACTTTTGTGAAGTCAGGGTCGTGCGCCAGCAGGTGGACGGTGTACGGTACCATGTACTCCGGCAGTAAGGAGAGTAGCTTGTCTGGTGGGATATAAGTAAAGCAGACACAAAAATGAGGCAGGGTGCAGTCACCAGATAATTGTAGTTTGTGAGGCTAAAGAGAGTTTAATCCCAGCAATAAGATATTTTTGACAGCTTTTGAGAGGTTTTTGAGGGACCTCAGATTGCCTGGCCAACTATTACTCTATCTCTTTGGAATGTATGGGCAACGAAGGGGCAGTGCATATTGGCTTCATGATGAAGAGTATGTTTGTTGCAGAGAACAGGGGGAGAACACACAAACTCCACACAGAAGGGTGCCCGAGGTGGGAATCAAAGCGCCTCGGGCACAACCCTGCCGTGGGTATCCCTAATAAACAATTTATAATCTCAAACATGTACGCAATTTCTGCAAAGAGCTTTCCAAAAATGTCCGCAAGCCTTATGCTTACTTGAAATGGATATTAGGCAAAAAAAAATCCACATACCAAGCCATGCTCAACACGTGATGGCAAAGAGCCACTGGACAATTTGACAAACATGTTACTCTGAATAAGCCCAAATTCCCTCTAATCCCTTTGTCACTTTAAATGTTGATTCTCAGCAAGTGCTTTGAAAGAGACTACATCCTTTCTAATGGACACGTGATTTATATCTTGTGGTTCTCAACCATATGAACAGACGGATGCGACCCTGCGCCCTGACTGAAAGCTGATCCTGAAAGAGCAGCGGTGTTTGTTGGCAGACCCGCGTTACACGCAGGCCTCACCCCCAACGGTGGCATGCTGCTTTAGGTACTCCCGGCGGAGCGTGATGTTCTTGACGAGGCACTGGCGGGCGTGGGCGCGCCGCTCCTTCACGGGGTCCTTGGCCGTCAGCGAGAACACAGCCACATACTCCAGGGGCAGGCGCAGCTTCGTCAGGGCCTTGTGCAGTTTCTGAGCAAACACCTGTCGCACCTGGAAGCACTCGTCCTGTGTGCGGTATACGGACGGGCACATTGCGGACACACGGACACACAGATGCACGGCCTGGTCAGGCTCACGGACGTTTGCTTGCATGTTAGCAGTGAATCGTGAAACGTGGCAAATCTGCAGCACCAGGTCCAGACACCACAGCTGTGGTGGTGGGCACGGCTGAGTGGCTTTTCGTGTTCGATGACTTTTTTTCCTACGCAGCTTTTTCACTGGGACACAGCCTTTCTTTTACTTATTTAAAAGATAAAAGGAATAAAATCGCACCTATCACAATCAGTTCGCTACTATCCACCCGGTTAAACATAATTTTGTTGGATGGCATTCTCCACCTAAAATTATTCACACTTCTAAGTGTTTTGGGTGCTGTGACCTACCAAGACTGAATCTATAGATGGCAGAAACTAATGAGAAGCGGTGCGGCCACTCTGTTGTAACGTACGTTAATGACAAGTGCACACAGCTGGTACTGCTCCAGCGTGATGATCTCATGGTAGCACTGCTCCTGTGCCAACTTCAGCATGGCACATCCCGCCGCCAGCCTCAAGCGGGACATATCCGACTTGCTGTATGGTGGGCGACAGTCACATGAATTGGGTTAGGGGGCAAATAACTCAAAATGATGATAGAAACTGCCGTCGAGATAGCAGCTCTTCAGATAAATTCTTACACATTGAGCCATGGAAACCTACATCAATAAATGCTTTCCGATAAATTCAAAAACACACACCTGATCTTGCCCTGCTCTGTGAGGTCTCCATCACTGTGTATGAGGGCTGACAGCAGCCGCAATGTGGACGTTCCCGACTTGCTCTGGTTGTTCCTCATGCCCAGAAGCCAGCGCACCATCAGCTTTATTGCCTGAATCTGTACCAGCAGCAAAGTGCACACTCAGCACCGTGGTAACTAAAACATTCTAGGGTTATTTATATATATATATGTTCCTCTCTCATGCACTTGCAGTACTACTCATCCATCAGCATGCATTATTTACAAGTGCTTTTGTTAAGACAGAAATGTAAAAAAATAGCCTAGTATGCAAGTAGGTCCGATAGTTTCAGAAGGAAACGCCACAAAATATCTAACCATGTATTAGTCAATTATCACTGTTACCAGCCTCACATAATGCAATACTTATTTTAATTACCATTTTTATAAAAATAAAATAAATGGAGAATGCTGTATTATCCATAATGTAGGTTTGTTTCTGGGACACCTAGAAAATGTACTCGAGAGTATAATATGCACACAAAGCACTGAATAAAGCACTTAATTACCCATTAACTCAATGCTATTAACTTAAAAAAGCATCCTATATCAGCATTCCTTACATACGACTCATGCAAATCCAACAAATGTCAACACGTTGCGATTATGTAACTCACTTTGGCATTAGTTTCAGGAGAAACCTCTTCATCTGGAGTCCAAAGCTTTGTCATCTTCTTCCCAGGAAACTACATTAACCAAAGGAATGTGCTATTAAAAGTCTGCATGGCAAAAGATGGGACACCAAACGTATGTCAACAACCAACAAACATGCACCTTTGCATATGCACACAATATCTGAACTCACGCGGTCGTTCATAAGCAGGTCCTTGACGATGAAATTCGCCACCATGGCCTTCATAGGCCCAGCAAACTGTTCTGGAGCCAGCATGGCCATATGGCCGATGGAGACCAGTGGTGTGGTCAGCTGCTCCGGGTTGTTGGCATCCAGGCTCTTACTGAGTGGCTGCGTGAATTGATGAAACAATGTTTATTGTGTGATTTTAGACAAGGCAAGTTTGAAAAAAACACAAGTGCTTTCTTCACATACCACTGCTAAAGACAACATTCTTCCCCACTGCTAGAAAACACTTTACCAACATTATCATTAACAATGGAATCTCTTTCGGAACATGTTTACAATTGAAAACCGGTTGCCATATGCTATGAAATATCGTGAGGATAAAGTAATTTGATATGCCCTTTATATCAGTTAAATTGCTTTTGGATAATTGCTTAGGCGCTAAATGTATCGCCAAAGCATTAAATGTGTTGCCAAAGCTTTAAGAGATCAACTCTATAAAATGTTGCCAACTGGCAACTGTGGGGAATAAAACATATTTGCAGGAAGAATATTATTGGCTATCCTTTGACATACAGCCAGTAACATATGGTCATAGCAGATCATTTTCCACAACATAAAAATGGAGCATGACTCACATAAGCAAGGGAGCCTCATCTATTGTTTAAAAACACGTAGCAATACATTAACACCACGACAGAATGTTTACCCAATGCTGAAAATTGCCTTCTTGTCAAGCGATGATAAATGTGAAACTGAATGGGTCACACTGCATTCATTTAATTTGTCTCACGAAACCATATCAATTTCTGCAGAATTGTCTCCGCTGGTAATAATAGATTCGAGGGTTACTTCAGTTTCGGTTCTGTCTGCGTAGTGTACCAACGTGTTAAAACCACATCACATTTGTAAGAAAATAATTTGAAAACAAAAGCTCCTCTTCTTCGTTGCGATTCTTCGAAGCACGATGGTCAGCTTCTGGACATCGTTGTCTTTCAGCTCGGCCTCGAAGTGTTTTGGAGAATTCGCAGGCAACACCAAGTATTACAAAGTATTACCAAGTATTACAAGTATTATAACACCAAGTATACAAAAGCTCTAATAAAATAATGTACCCACCTACCACTCCGAGAAAATTAATCATTACTTTTTACATTTGCTAGTAAGACCCGCTGCATTTGGAGGCATTACGAATTTAAGGTATTAAGAAGGGTGGCAATTGCTTGCGACATAAAAATTATTTTCAGTATAATACCTCAAAAATCTGAGCGAACTGTGTGTCCCGGTTGGAGAAGATGGTAAAGATGCAGTGGATGGAGTGCTTGGCCTGCTGAGCGGTGCCCTTTTTCGCCTTCTGTTGCAGCACAGGGATGAGGGCTCTGACGGAGAGAGAGGGCACACAGGAAGGACATCAGGAACTTTTCCTAACCATGAATTTCTCATCCCTATCCACGTCATGCACGGCCAGGTCAAATTTTACTCTGAATGAATGGGAAGCTAAGAATCACTCAAGTAACTTGTCTGACAGAGTGACTGACTGTGAGGTACCTATATATCGACTATTTGCGCAGATTTCAAGTGTTCGCCATTGATATGTGGGCTTTCTCCAAATGCCCCGTTTTTCTGCTACGTGCAAAAACACAACTTACCAGAAGCATTAAAATCAGACCCTTCGTGATACAATCACGAATACTCCCGAGGCCTTCGTGATTAAATATTTAAATGACAACTGTTATCTGTTGAGAAGAAAACCTTACAATTCGAATCCGTAAAACTAATTTCAAGGTGACTATTCTGCCAATGACAAAACCCAAAATGTAAGTAATTCATAACACAATGCAGCATAACAAGAGAGGCGGCAAAGAAACAACCAATTCTACTTGACAAACAGGTTTGCACTGTAATCACAGTCCCCTGCTCGTGTCAGTTTTTTCAAACGTGTCAGCAATTATCTGCACATGAATCCAAATAGAGGCCTTGCACACCCAATGTTTATGTTACAGCCCAGTATAGCCATTAGATCTCATTACCTTTACAAATAGTGGTTGCAAGCAGTACTCTCTCATTTTCCAGAAAGCAGCACAAGCCTTTGCCTACAGGCTTATACACTTAAGCACATAACTTGCAGTGGAAAAGTTAAGATCATCACAGCATAGTCTGATGCTTGAACAAAGCACCTGCTTTTTGGCCATGTCACAATTACTTACAACAGCAAATAGTGACCATAACTTTGTCAATTATTTCCCAGTTCTGTGCAAACGCAATGATAAATATTAACAGGAGCTCACTCAATTATATATTTACTTTTAAACGTATCACATGGGAAATACTTGGGGACACAAGCAAATCCCTTTAGGCCAATTGCTAATAATAATGGAAATTATTTATCCAGGAATGCCTCCTGTTCATTAATCTTGGAATAACGCCATAACAATCTCACATTTCAAGGAAGCTCTGCATAGGGAGGTTCACCCAATTCCTTTTTAAACACTGTATTGGATGTGGGAGGACATTTCCAAACACGGAGCAAATCCATGCATATAGACAACACTCCAAATCTCCATACAAACGGGGTTCACATATCGCATTGTGAAAATGCCATCTACGAGCCATGTTGCAGCCCAGCAGCTCTGAGTCCCACAAATATACATTTGAATAAGATGTATGGTCAGTCTGGGAGAGTAGGACAAAACACCGTCTTCTTGGGGGGCTCTCCAAACATCACTCTGGTGGAGGCCTTTCCACCAACAGAGGTATGAGCAAGCAAATGCTGAAGATATTCGTCTCCAAACTGCTGGATTACAGATATGTGCAAGCACACATGACGGGGAAACACTTAGCCCGCCAACACTCACGAGCGAATCTGCGGGAAGTCGGTTTCGATCTTGTGCCCCGTGTTACGGAAGATTTGCAGCGCCGCTTCGGACACCTTCTCGTCCTCCATCTTCAAGCAGTGAAGCAGCGACTCAAACGTCTCGGCGGAGTGGAAAACCGCCGGGTTAGTGAACGACAGTACCTGCAGCAGACCAGCACCGCCGTGGGTGTCAAACATACCAAGACAAAGATCCCCCGTATAGCCTTAACAGGCTGTAGGGACAAGTGCCGTTAGGGAGTAACACCTATGAAGGTCGACACGGCACACGCCCAGCTGCCTTTGTCTGCCTAGTGGTAATGTTTACACACCGTACTAGATACTCATTTGAGGCTGAGTTAGCCTAGGTGAGGCCCAGGACCAGTTCATAAAATCGTCACTTGTGTTGGCCTTGAGCGGGATTCGAACAAAGGGCGCTAGGTTTGTAGCCCAGCGCACTAACCACTAAGCTACCGTGTGTGTCGCAACTACCATCACCAACATTACGCGGACTCCCAGTGTAATGTCATTTACATTACACACATATTATTCTTCTGCAGGAATTTTTTACGAGTAGCTTAACTTACTTGCAAGTAAAGTTTTATTGAACTTAGCTATTGACGATTCCTCAAATGCTTCCCACATATAAAAGTTCTTAAGGATTACTTTAAAACGTCATTCATTTAATGTAGCTTCCTCTGTACTGTCAATCCAGCTGAACTGTTTAAATGAGGACATTTGTGTAAAAAACAGATAAAAAAAAACCACAATCTCCCTCTGCACACCAACCTTGAGGAGCTCCAGTCCTGCACGGATGGCTGTGTCGGATGAAATTCCCTCATCCTCATCGTCGGCTGTCCCTTCAATGGACTTATTTATTTGCTTTATCAAAGCACTGCAGACACAGAAACAGTAATTGGTATTTTAAGACAGGTTCACTTGTAATTTTAACAGAATGACATTGTCTAGGTCGCTATATAGTGTCAGATATGGATATTTCTGGCAATAACCACTCTGTGGCTTAATATAGCCCTGCTGATGGACCAATCGAGCAATTACAACACCCAACGCGCAGCTATGCGTGCTTTTCAGCGGGAAATTATGTTACAGGAAGCGCTGTCACACTGCATTGTGTCATCACCAAGTGCTTCTCTAAGATTGTCAAGACGTTTCAGTTGAAAAGTGCTCCGGCAATGCCCATTGCAGTGCCATAATAATTACAGGCTGTTGGCTGAGCTTAACGCCCACTTGCCTCGACGACACAGCAATCGACCAATTGTGCGTAACAACGGATGCACGTGGTGCTTCCGCGTACCTGACGGCCTCAGCATCGATGTGAACGGGCGCAATCCTCTCCAGAAGGAACTTCACCATCTCCAAGAAGGGGTTAGTGGGCTGCTTGGGGTTTGCGAGCTTCTTGGTGATTTCGCGCTAGAAACGCAGCAACAACAAGCACTGTCACAGCTCTCGCAATTTGCCCATTCACATTTTGTACGGTTAATTAACTTACACCGATCTCATTCCACCCAGGGCTTCAAGTCGAATGGGCTGGATTTACTCGGTGCATGATAGGGTACCTTGTGTGATACATTTATATATTTAAATGACAGAAAACATTGTATTAATAAAATAGGAGCAGGTGCAGTAGATAAAGCATGCCTTAAAACGTAATTGAAGCCTCGTTACTTATTGGTTTAAAGCTTTATGTTGATGAATGAATCAAATTAAACTTAACTTTAAGAATAAATATTTCATTAACGATAAAAATAGCATGTCATTGGACATTTTTCTACATACGAAACAGGTATTAGCAAAATGAGACCAAAACGCAGGAGCAGTATTTGTAGATGCACTTCCAATTTTCACCACGAGGTGGTAAACTGACGAATGAGAAGCCATACATGTGCAGTACTACAAGTGAACACACCGGCGCTCTGTTGCATGGCTTTATTCACAGCTTGCTTAAAAGTCTTCTGACTTATTCATAAGTTCACATCAACTTTCCTTTACAGTTTTTGTCAGTTAAAAAGGATTCCACCAAATACAGTGTCATCAAAGCAGGCCAAAAAAAATCTAGTTCCAAGGAAATGAAAAAATGTGCATGACAGGTCCTTTATAAACACCAGGCAATTAACCCATCAGTCACCATTCTCTCTATAGGAACTTTTAATATATCACTTGACTTTTGAGTAGGAGACATTGAACAAAGACACCCACTCTCTAATGTAAATTCTTGAGATTTTTTTTTTAACCAGCTGCAAATTCTGAGTGAAAAATGTCCTAATATTACAATGTATATTTATCAGTGAAGTAACTAATCATTTGATAAATGTGGACAGATTCTTCCAGACATGAGTATGAGCCAATAATAATACTTACCACACACAGCTCAGCCTGCTTGCAAGAACACGCATTGTCCACCAATACCTCCAACTGTCCCGAAATTCTCTCATCCTCCTCCAGCACTTGATTAAACTTCTTCATAAAGTCCTGAGCCTTGCCCGGGTCTGGGAGGTGCTCTAAGGTCAAGAGGTCATTGTCAAATTGTCAGCTGTTGTAACATCGAAATGTCTGTCATTTTCTCCCAGCTTAGTTAAAATGTCTTTTGATTGTATTTCTATGAAAAATGTACAAAATATAATTGCTGTGTTTTTATACTTAATTATCATAAGGTTAAAACGGTGAGACTTAAGATGCTAAAGTAATGTTAATTACCATGCTCAATCACTTACTTGCAAGGATCATGACTTTAGAGAACATGACTTTGCTTGTTGCTTCAGACTGAAAAAAGACAAAAGATGTTTTCAGATGCACTCTGCAGGCAGGTGTAAAAAAATTATGCATAAATGTGCAACACATCAAATCCATATATCGTGCAAGGTTTGCATTAATTGTGCACCGTTTCACTACACCTACACAGAGGTCTGGACTGCAACTGGTATACAGTAATAGGCATGGCAAGCTTTTGACTGGATTTCATTAGGGGTATAACTTGTACTCGACATATTACAGATTTTTTTTTTAAATGCATTTTCACATACATACAGTCACACCTTAATCATTCACACAATGATTATAAACATCTGGAAAACATATTGTGGAATGCAGAGGGCGTGCTCACCGGTGGCTGTTTGTGCAATTCCAAGAGGTCTCTGACATGGTTCCTAAGCATCGTCTGACACTTCCACATTTCATTAAGGGCTCTAACAGATACAAAGAAATATAGCAGTAAGAACACCAGGTTTAAGGATGTCAGCTTTAATACATAATGCAAGGTGTATACAATTGAAAATATGAGCTTATATTGAATTAATACAAGTCCATAACACCTTTTACATGTTAAGGGGTAGAGTGGTGGTACATTGGTTACAGTACTGCGCTATGAACCTGGCGACCAGAGTTCTATTTCCGGCCACAGCTAACTTTAGCCAGACATGCTGCCTAGTTAAATTGTCCTGACTAAATTGCCCCCGATGCCCTGAGATGTTGTAACTTGCTCGCCCCTCCCCGCTGGACAACTGTTAAAAAGCACTACATAGCTCGACATTTCCTTCCAGCTTAAATAAACACTGACTGACTATAGCGGCGAGTGATGTTAAAATCAGTCCTGCCCTCTCCATACACCAGGCCGCACTGACCAGCGTGAAGAAGTGTAGTAAAAACATCCACGAGAACGACATTGCGTGCGAGGACCTGAATCCATTGGTGGATTGAGAAAGGGTGGAACTTATTTTATTTTCATTTGAAATTAAGTGACAATTTACGCACTTTACAAAAAATGTGACGAGTTTGAAATTTCGTACTTCACTGCATTGGGATCCAAAGTAGCATAGAGGTAGTATAGACACTTCATTCTCTCTTCCGTCTCAAGGTTATGAGGCACGAGGTATTGTGCGAAAATCCTCTCCACCAGCAGTCTGAAAGAACAATTATACAGGTGTATAAGTAACACCTCATCACACAAACAAGCGTAAACTAACATTTTAAATCCCAACGGTTCCTGTATAAATGATCCATGCATAAACTATACCTAATACAGTTTTGTAGGTATAGCAATATGGATAGCTATTAGCAATTGTATGCATTTCTTATTCTTCGTGTGGTGCCAAAATATGTATAACTTAAGCGTATATTCGTAACATTATTCACAATACACTTGACATTGGAGTGAAGCACAACTGCCAAAATCTACAGCAATAGATACAAGTTCTTATGTAAACAGAGTTTATATATTTCCCTACACATTCAGCCCATGTGTCGGTTGAGGGCATCCCTAAGCCATATTATGGGTAGTGGGGATTATTTTAGTTTTATTTCCTTTGCCATTTTTGGTGATCTGGGTCATAATTGCAAATGAGAAAATCTTGGTCTCTCGAGTTCTCACTTGCATAAACAAAATAAACTTGAACAGTCTATAAAACTATTATGCATAGTGGCTGTCCACCCAATCACAATGAAGTGTGACCCTGCTTAGCTTCCGAGATCTAACAAAACCAGGCGTATTGTATGGGATTTGGTCATAGGCAATATTCCTATACATTACAAAGCCTAAAGAATGAAGGCTTCCCATCAAAGCACTTACATTAGCATCCTACCGAGTGAACGGATAAGGTGCAGGAGGGATTATGAGACTCACTTGTCATCAATGCTGTTCTGGTAGTAGATATGGAGCAGCTTATCCTTGATCCAGTCAATCTGAGCAGCCGATTCCTTGCCGGCTTCTGCGTGGAGACTGTACTTTTTGTAGATTAGAGCCAGGCCCATCATCGCCTCCCGACGAACTCTCCACTAGAGTGCACACACCACACAAACTTTCAATTGCCAAGTCTCAAACAAAACACATTTTCTTATTACCGTTGTTTAGCAGCAGACATATTTAGCATCAGTAAAAAGTAGTGTATCTACTGCATTCGGTATAATTTTTAAAATAGTAAAAGCATGTACACTTTTTGGGCTTTTCTATAAAATTTCTAGTGTCCTCCTCGTTAAACTTACAATACAATGTGTCCATCTTAGTCTACATCTGTTTAGTTTTCCTTATAGTTTACGAATTATCAAATTTATCCCGGTTTTCCCCAATCACACACAGTCATCTGTCCAAACTACTACAGTATCTGCCTTTATATTACGGTGCAGCCTTTTTTTTACCAATGTACAAAACGTCCATCTGGGCAAAGCAAAGTTTACTCACACGTATTCTTACATGCATCAAACAACATTAAACCTGGTGTAAGCCGTTTCAAAGCTCTATTGTTCGAATGACCTAATGCACGAACAAACTCTGCATTATGACAGCAGCTGTCTGCTCGTGAGAGAGGTGGGGGAATGCAGACAGTGAGACTGGGCAGCATGCACACCCGCTTATCCAGCATGCGCTCCCGCACGTAGCCCAGCAGCTGGTCGTTGACCAGAGACAGGTCCTTCTTTGAAGCGGTGACGATAGAAACTATGACGTCATGCCTGATCGCTTCCTCAGGGTCGTGCGAACGCACCTTCAGTATCTCTGCAAAAACGATACGCTTTCATGAAATGAAATTCTCTCGCATAATTGAGTGCCAAAATTACATTTTTAAAACGATAAAGAAGCCTGTAATGAAGCTGATGTGATGAAACGATAGCATGAACATGACACACTGTTGAAGCTGTAATTGTCATTTATATTAATGAAATTACAAAAATGCTATAGAGATAGCCATTACATGAGTCTGATTTTAACTCTCTGTCAAGTAGTTCTAATTAAAATAATCATTTTAGATCTGCTATTATTCATTCAAGCTAAAAAGAATGCTAAAGGTTATTTAAGAACTTACTTTTTTTAAAGTATAGAGTAGTCCATTGCTTTACGATGGCCTAACAATATGATGAAATCATTTTATGATATACGCACTTAAACAACATTAGTATCACATTACGATAACATTTCACTTTACGATACGTTATACTGTATGGCTGGCCATGAGCGTGGGTGGCGCAGAAGCCAACGAGCAATGCAAAGGCATGCCGCTTGGGTAGCTTCTCAGCCAATAGCAGTGCTTCCAAGGTTTTGGAACAAATTACCATAAAACAATGTACAGTAGTATTGGTCTCACTTTACGATGGTTTCACGTTACGATATGTGGTCTGGAACAGATTCATATCGTAAAGCGATGGACCACTGTATTTCATGATGTTGTCTTTGGGCATGGCCATTACACCACATGATCTTGGTAAGCATCAAGCATATCAAAAGACACCAAGGTGAAATCATCACGACAGTATTTAAGCAGTGAATGACAAAGTGCATTGTGTTGTGTGTATCCCAAATACAATAACAGTGTGCTCTTACCAGTCAAGTCTTTTGTCAAATCTGGGTGGTTCATCAGGCAGTGGCTGGCAAACTTAACGCATTCCAACCTCACTGGCACATGGATATCATTAAACCTAAATACAAAGATGGCATTTAGAATAATGGAGAACAGCAACAGGATACAAGGCTTGTAATCTTTCTGCAGTGTTATGGATAATGCGAACTGGATGATATCACCCCCAGCTTATAAAACTATTTAAGTGTCAATACAATTGATGCCTTATCCCCCCCCTCAGTGTCAACCTAGGTTATTGTGTTGAATGGTTTTCAACCCCCGGGGCATTACAGGGCATTACAGTTCTAGGGGTGCACCAACTGTATAAGCAGTAAAGTATTTATTTTACCGTCCTAAAAAGCACTGCCAAAGTGCCTTGTTTTGTGCTGCCAGTTCAGAGTCTTTTGCTCCAAACATCTTGGCCAGCAGTTTTACCACAGCCAGTCGTTCTTCGTTATCATTGCTCTGTGGAGAATAATAAAAAACACCAAAAACTATTTAGGAAAGCCAACCTAGACTTTATTAGTCATTTAACAACTCTAAGTTTATTCTTACCACATTAACTACACATTCTGCATATTACAAAGTTGTATTATTATGCCCTTTGTGTGAGCGAAGGGGGGGAGAAGGTGCATATAGTTAAAGGGAGCCTTACACAACTTATCAGGTCCATTTTAATAAACTGCAGCTTTAATTAACAACACACACTATATGCCTACCACCAAATCACCCTGAATGTGGCTGGTCTTGATAGATCTCAGAAGCTAAACAGGGTTGAGTCATTGCAGTATTTGGATGGGAGACTGGAAATACCAGATGTTGTAAGCTTAGGGTGTAGCATAATTATGGATTCTTGAGTCTCTATGACAGGTTTAAGTAATACCCCCCATCGCACGCACGAGTTTTCTCTGGGTACTGTGGTTGCTTCCCATATGCATAACACTTACGCATTAAATTTGCTAAACATCCAAATACAGAACACTCGTGTAAAGGCCAAGACTCATTGCGGTTTTCCTGGATAAATAAAGGGCAGTTTAGTTATTAAACGTTGCAAGCTTGCAGTGCAGGATGTTCCATCAATTTAGTAATTCACGTCAGTCTTCCCTCAGCTGTCAGCGTAGAATAATCATTTGCTCACCTTGAGCTTAAATTCCAGCTGTGGCAAGACGGAAAGCAGCAGGTGAGCGTCAATGTTGTAGAGTTCGAGGATGAGGTCAAACAAGTGTTCTGACAAATCGCTCACAGATGTCTTACCCAACATGAGCACCTGGTTGAAGAACTGCAAATGAAACCAGGCAAAGGAAGATTTAGGAGAAATGCATCTTACACAATATACAATGAGGCAAATGTCTGAGCTATTAGGTTCTGCATAGCGCAATGAGGCGCGGAGTATAATGTTCCTTGAGCACCATGTATAGGTCGGTGTAAATCAAGAAGAGCAGACATCAGTTTGAAATTACTGGTGTTTATGAAAATGAACAATGATATAACGTTAATGTCACAAATTCCAGTAACTTACATTCGTTATATAAGGCTCAATACATTGAGCTGTCCTTTTCAAAAGGGCCTTTGACAATTCATATGCTTGCTTGTTCAAGTTCTGTAAAAAAAGATATATTACAACAGTATCCAGATAAATATTTACAGAACCTTTAGTACATCATATTTGGTTTAGTCAGTAACGCCATTGATAAGCGGCCAACTGTTATGACATGAAACCAATAAATAACAGAGAAATTCATGCATGTACTTACATACACATAAAACATATGTAATTATAAGCAGAATTTTCAATAAGAATGCACTTTACCACACAATCACCTTTAATATTACAATTTGAATATTTTACAATGTCTT
>JAZEWU010000016.1:7532374-7590464 GCA_036362915.1 Geotria australis
ATTATTGCTGATTTTCCGTGCTCTGTCGTTGTTGACATGTCGTTCTCTCTGCAGCTTTGTGCAGCACTTTGTGACCCTCTGGTGAAAGGCGCTACATAAATGCTATTATTATTATTAAATAACAGCGGGCGTTTTTGTTTACGTTGGTTAGTTGGAACGTTTGTTCCGTGCTCTGTCGTTGTTCACATGTCGTTCTCTCTGCAGCTTTGTGCAGCGCTTTGTGACCCTCGGGTGAAAGGCGCTATATAAATGCCATAATTATTATTATTACATACCATGTAGAGCAATATATATATAGAGAGAAAATATATTACATACTGAAATGAGCCTACCAATCAGCACACAGAAAAACACCCCCAAATTATCCCAACATGCAGCTTCAGGTCTACCCACCATTAGCAATCTCAGTAACATGATTAAAACTGACCCAGTGACCAAACCAATTCATCCATGGATATTTAGTGAAGGGGTGGAGGAGCACAGAGGGCAATAGCAATATAAACGTAATTATTACACGGTCAATCAACTTTTAAAACGTAACAAACTAATCTGTAATGGTAGACACGCACATTAACTCGTTATAATGTGCGTATAATTCGACATTCAGCTTCAGTTGCACTCACCATTGGTAAGCATGATAACGTTATCAAAACTGACCCAATGACCTAACCAACCCGTGGACAGATATTTATAAATGGAGTGGCAGAGCGTGGGAGAGGGGAACAGGGACAGTGACGGACCTTGTGCGACGGCACGAGATTAACAAGTATAGCGTCGAGGAGTTCCTGGGAGACACTGTCTCCCTCCGTGATGATGGAGCTCATCAGGTCCAGCATGTGCATGTGCACCTTCTGGTTGTGTCCGTTACTGCAAGCACATACACGATTACATATTAAAACAAATGATAACACAACAAGTGCCATGTATCACCAGTCTAAAGCCTCTTATCCATGACCATTGGGTACTGGGTTGCAGTAGATGTGTAATTGCCTAGAATCACTGTGGTCACCATCATCAAGAAACCCCCCATGTCATCAAATAGTCTTATCATGATTCCTTGCCCAATCTCTTCCCCCAGGAATTCAGCTAGACCCATCACAAATTAAGTCGCAATGAGATTGTTTTGGTACCGTGTCTAAATTGTTCCTTTTCCTATCTCGTTTCTACGTGATTGTTCCCTCATTTGGTTGACATGTCTCCCATTAATCTAATAGTTTGTAAATCATCCATTCTTAAATGCACAATATTATGGATGCATCTTGCGCATAACCATTAGAAATTACCAGAATCGATGCATCATTACATGCCTATTAAGCCATGAAGGTCCATGGACTGGACCCCTCCTTGCTCCATTCACTCCCCACCCCCTCCCTACCCTCTACAGCCAAGGTTGGGGGTCAGGGAGTGATCTTCAAAGAACAGTGTTTAACATGGCCATGGATTAAGTAAAACCAGGGTCCTTAAACTGACAGCCTGGGGGCCAGATGGGGCCCGCAAAGGCTCTTTCTTGGATGGGTCTCTCCTAGAGATACGGCTTGCAAAGAGACATGGCTCACCAGGAGGAAGACAGATTAGGGACATGAGAGAGTGATAAACAAGATGACAGCTGTAAAAAAGAGATGAATGTAGATATTGAAAATCTGAATTACACAATATTGAATATCTGAATTACAGTCCTAAACTGGTTGTATAATTTTCCAGGGTTGCCGAACCATGGCTTGCAAGTCCCATACTGCTTCCCAAGCAGTTCAAGTGCAATGCGATATACTGTTTTTTTCCTTTGACACACTAGTAAGTGAATAACTTACTTCTTGAAGTATGACATCCGAAATGTCCTTCTCTCAATATCAGAAACGTTCCTGGACTATACGTATCTATTTTTATTCCTCCACGAATATTGGGATGTTAAGATTTTAAGTTATATATAGTTCACTCGCTCTCCAAAGGGTACCATTTGTGAACTGTCAATCATAAATCTCTTTGCTACTTCATACTCCTCTTTATTGCTCTGAATGTTGTGTTGTCCTCTGATTTCTCTCCACAATCGTTTAACATTCAATCTTTGGTCTTTCATTGCTCTCCCCTTCTCAAGGGTTCATTTGGATAAAAGCGTGCAACGCAGTTTTCTAACAATGCTTGGCGGATAGGGTGCCGTGCCAAAAATGGTTCGAAGAGAATTCCAAGGGAAAATAGGCTTAAGGAGGTGGCCGGATTTTCCAGTAGTTTGTAGAAAGGGGGCATCAACGAAATAATGACCAGTCAGCGTACAAATCTACATATTTTGCATCTATACATGTAGAGACACTTCAAGGCGGAGATTTTTCTAAATACACTGCCAATAGTAACACAACTTAATTTTAACATGAAGCACTGTACTGTAATGCACATTAACAAGTCCAAAAACTACAGTGTTTCTTTCAATGGAACGTGTAGTCGACAGGACAGCAGGCCTATGATTTGCTTTTCTCCACAAGACTCTGCAGCTTGCGAAATCAATTTGCACTCTGTGCCAACGAGACAAAGAAATGTGCTTGGGCTAAACAATACCAGAGCACAAAACCCCCCATCCCCCACAATCCAGGGACTCTTATAATGGGAAATGTTTCAATTCTAATTTCTCACACACGAAAAAAAATATGCTCGAGAATTACACTGAGGGACGGAAAGAGGAACATGGATTACGTAATACGCACGTCTAAGAAATAATTCTAGCTGTTCATAGAGCAGGGGACTTGGTCATTAAAAAGGATGATGGTCAAGAATAGTGACCAGGCTATAGCTACGAGATGGGAGGCGCCCAAAGGGACATCCACCGAGGAGATGGAATAATTAAATCAGCTTATATGCTTGTCCTTGGTGGACTATTGCATGTCATGACGATACAGTGAAAGCTTGCAGACACTTTTATACGGCTGTGGATTGATCGTGGCGCATGAGAGCATGTTATTTAGAAAAATTGCTCATAAGAGCTGCTCTTTCTAGATAGCCTTGTCGCGCGTTCCGAACGCCTCTCTCTTTCGCGACGTTTCGCCTCTCTCGAGGAGGCACTCTCAACACAGCTATCATAAAAGATCAGATTTTTTTAGCAATTCTCGTACAACGAGCCGTGAAAACCTTACATCAGGACGATATATTTAATGATTTAAATTCATCGGAAGCCACCATGATTGTCAAGCAATTCCAGAAATACAACGTCAATGTGTACACACTAGTCGCCTGACAATATGTGCCACCTGCACACGAGCCAAACAGTCAAAGGCAAAAGGAAGGAAGGCTGTGCACATTCTGAACCTACCCTGCACACTGTAAAACCTGCATTCCGACATGTGGAGGAGGGGCAGTGAGCTCACACCATTTCCCTGCATGCTGCTCGCTAGACTGTTGCCGTGCCAGTGGCTGCTGCATAACAACACAGGTCCTCAGGGAGAGGAGGGAGAGAGTGTGCCTGACAGGCTTGACGAGGGCCTTGCCGTGCAACCAAAAAGCCTCTACAGCTCACTCACACGGGTGCCAGCAAAGCCACGTAACAAGCAGCAGGGTTTTTAAAAGAATGTATCACACAAGCAAAACCCAATAAGAACCATGTGTGTTTTACAAGTAACATTTATAAATATAAGTAGATACTGGTAACGTGCATTTAGAGACCAATATTGTCAATTAAAACGTCTGTTACACAATTACTTCGAAGTGAATCTTTGAATATAGTAAACCTTACTTCTATACGATGGTTATGGGTTTTGGTAATTAGTTGCTAATATAATTTGTTCGCAAACTGTTATTTTAAGCAGAGAAATTAAATCTAATATTTATTCATGATGGTTGCCCTTCACTGCTGTTTTTTCGGGATAGCCGTGTCGAGTGTTCTCCCTCGCAACGTTTCGCCTCCCACATTGGATGCGCGCTATGTCGTACAAGAGACCAATGCCCAACAAAAGAACACTGCAGAACAAGACTACGACTTCTAAAGAGGAACAGAAAAGAATGGACTGTGCGGCCTCGCCAATTCTGGTCTGCAGCCAGGCGATTTATCTCATTAGCTTTGTTTGTAAACTTTGTCAGGGGCAAAGATCTGTGTCAGTTCAAGATATTTACACGAGGCAACCAAAACAACGTGGTGTTAAAAGGGAAACTTGGAAGACGTGGTCTACGGTGAAAACCATCGCATTAAATAAAGAAAACTGAGGAAAAACCCCCCAAGACTGCCATAAAAAATAAGCATGTACACATTAGCAGATAGATGATCTTGCGCGATCCTTCCAAGGATCTGGCAAAACATGTTATAACAAAGCAAAACAGAAAGACATGTGCACAAAATTATCTCTAGCATCATATCTCAGAATTATGGTGAAACACCATTACTGTCTGGAACGTGCAACACTTTTAAGGCACCTTTTGGAATGACTGTATTTGAGCAGTGGTCTGTGTGATAAGGAAGCATACGCAACAAAGGCGTATCAGGGCAGAATTACTGTGTATAAATCCTACATGACAAATCAATCATCCGCCTGACATTGTTGAGGATGAAACCATGTTTGAATATAATTAACTGTGGAATAGGCCACTGAAGGGCCTTGGTCAGTCAAACATTACACTTTAGCCTGTGATCCACATTTCACGTGTAAATTCTTATTCAAATGACAGGTGAATGTATGTATGCGAGTCATATACCTGGCAATTGGCAGAGACGGCATTTACAACGGCCCGACTTGCATACATAAAGTGCTATAGGCATGGATCAAGCTACCTTAATAAAGTACTAAGAGTCACACTAAAAGTGAGTTATTCTAATGTAGTATTTTTTAAGAGCTTTGGATACGCTATACATCTCGGCTTACTACAGGAGAATTCCTTTCACGGTACATGTTACAAACTAGAGCCATTCTCTCTGTCCTTGTCAGGTATATGATTTAGTATTGTGTGAACACTAAATTCAGAATGTACCATCCTTAAATTGCTCAAGGACGTAATATTTTTAAGGTTTATAGGTCGTCATGGTGAAAAATGTTGACATCATACAATAAAATATTAGAAATTTCCAGCAGCTTGACCTGCACAAGACAACCAATGCAAAGCATGAAAATGCAGCAACCAACGAGCAACCAATCTCGCATTTGCAAAACCCGTTCTACAGCAGGACATCAACATCATTGTACACTTGTAATCTTGGTGGACTTATACATATTTACTTATAAGCACTGTGTTACTTAAACCTATTAAACCAATAGAAAGTGTAGTTATTGTGTGTTTACAACTGGCATGTCATTGAAGGGAACGTCAATTTTTTTTCTGAGGCACCCATAGCAATTCTGAGGGGAGAATAACGGTTTAATTTCTATTTAGCTAGGGCCAATAACTGCGACAAGATGACTTGACGTGGATTGCGTTGGTTTGGAAATTGTAGTATTTTATCCTGGTCCATTCTTACAAATAGCATTACCATCCATCCATCCATTATCAGAAACCGCTTGCAGTGAGACAGAGCCTATCCCGGCAGACATAGGGCTCAAGGCAGGGCTATACCCGGGATTGGATGCCAGTCCAATCCCGGGCAATTTAGTCCGCAGGCCAATTAACCTATGCAGCAGCATGTCTTTGGACTGTAGGAGGAAACCGGAGTGCCCCGGCAAAAACCCACGCGGACACGGGGAGAACATGCAAACTCCACACAGAAAGGCACTCGAGCTGTTTTTTATTTGTTAAACCCTATAAAATAGTGTGTGACCATGAAAAGGATGCGGCTATGTGAACTTTACACCAGTTAAAATCCAGAAATTGTTACAAACCCAATTAAGGCATTTAAATAAAAGTACAGGCCTGCTTTGTTTATAGAATCATAAGATATTTCTGAAAGCCAGGTTTCAAAGTGGAATTTCATGATGACATATCATGTTAAAATACATCTAGATTGGGAATACAAAAATAGTCTAACCCAACAAGCAAAATAGGCTATATGCAATAGCTAAAACTAAACAGTGTTCTAACAAACTATCTTCTACTTATTTATGGAAGCGTCTCCATCCATTATCTAAACAACTTGTCCTGGTGAGGGTCGCGGTGGCAGCAGCGTCTCATAGATGTTTATTATTATTTTAAAATATATCTAAAACCAGACGGTTTAGAACTCTGCCCCAACACATGCTCTATGGCAGGTTTCTTGAATTATATTTTCCAGTGGGTCGCAATAAACTTAACGAGTACTGGCAGGCCACAAGATGCCATAATGCATGTACAGCTGTTATCTCGCCACCGCCATGCGGCATCGTGACATCATAATGTCTGTAAGCGTCACCACTAATGTGGACCTCTTGTCTCCTGGTGTCTTATAAATCTGTTCTTTAAGCAGCAGACCCTTTAAACGCCGTGGGGGTTATAATCCAGAAAAGTACAGTGAGAGTAAAAACCACAATATTTTCAACTTTACAGTAGATTTGTTTATCCCATAACGGTGTCCCATAAATGCCCCATTTTCACCGCAAGGCAACATGTTTAACAAATCTATTTTTTCACTTAAGGTCATACATTTTCTCCACCTTTTGATCGACTTTCGCTCTCACCTATTAATTTACGCTTGAGTGCTATGATTACGGATAAAAACAACGAAAAACGACAAAACGCTGGATTGTAAACGAGCAACAGATCAGCAACGTGCTTTTGCGGCAAAGTGTAATGAGACTGCGCAGGTCATTGCACCGCAGTATGCGCGAAATTATGAGAAGCTTTCCGCAAAGTCAAAAACATCCCCACCCCGTGATTCATTCATTTTCAGAAACCGCTTAATCCTATACAGGGTCGCGGTGAGCCGGAGCCTATCCCGGCAGACACAGGGCGCAAGGCAGGGGAACACCAAGGATGGGACGCCAGTCCATCGCAGGGCGCCTGGGGAAATTTAGTCAGTACGCCAATTAACCTGGCAGCATGTCTTTGGACGGTGGGAGGAAACCGGAGTGCCCGGCGAAAACCCACGCGGACACGGGGAGAACATGCAAACTCCACACAGAAAGGCACCCCGAGCCGAGATTCGAACCCGGGTCCTTCTTGCTGTGAGGCGGAAGCGCTACCCACTACGCCACCGTGCCGCCCCCCACCCCGTGATAATTAAATAGATATACGGATAAATTGCTTGCGATTAGTCAAAATCGCAATAGTTAAACCCACGCTATTCAAGGGTCTTCTGTATCTATGCATTCTCGAAAAAAATTCTGTCTTGCCTACAGCTCTCATCTTGTTTATTTCTCTTCCATTATACTAATTTACAACTCCTTGTATCTTGGTGGGTCTTTAAGAGCATTCACGGGTCACATATAACACAATGGCCATTGGAGGAAGCACCCTTATCTTAGGTTCTAAATCACTGCCAATTTAACAGGGACTATAATACAGCCACCCATCAGCCTGCATACGGTATTACAATTAGCAACATTCACATGCCAGTCAATGGTGTAGAAATCAATTTATGCTGAAACTATAATGACCTCAGTAGTAATGAGGACGCAAGTTAACAACAATGTGGCCATGGTGATACGAGATTGTGTGCAACAACTTTATACTGCCAGCACATTCATGACACGATTTACACATTTCTTTAAGTAATTCATTTTGCAAGAATGCAGAGCCAAAGTGTAAATCTCCGACAAAGTTTGGCTCGCCAAATGATAAACACAAACATTATTATTTTTAATGATACATTTTTACAAAATGTTTTCTTTTACATGACCCGCCACTTACTTGATGACAGAGAAAAGTGTCCTGTAAAGCTGTGTGAAGATGTCATTGCTCTCTTCCAGTTCAAAACAGATATTGTACGACTTGACCCATGCTAGGTTCTGTAGTGAGATCAAACAACAAAATAGTTTAAATCATTTTGACCAAAGAAGCAGATATTACAAACAGCGTTTTAAAAACTGTATTTGCTGTACCTTGTAAAGTGTTACAAATATTAATTTGTGATTGTTTTTCTTTAAAAATCAACGTTGCATAAATTGACCTAAGAATTAATTTTAAGCAATCTTCTTCTTTGCGATTCTTCGAAGCACGATGGCCAGCCTCTGGACATGGTCGTCCCTCAGCTTGGCTTCGAAGTGTTTGGTAGAATTCGCAGGCAATACCAAGTACTACCTGACAGGGATCGCGACGTGAACGCTTCTACCTTGACCCCCATTTTAAGCAATAAAACCCGCTCAAACACTACATGTTGTCCTACAGAATAAAAACAATGTGTAAACATAACACATTTTATTCGTGTTTGTCATTTTACCGTATCAATGACAAACCCACACTTACAATGCCATGTGACCCGATCAAGTTGAAAGGGCCAGACCACTAAATAAATTATGCATCAGTTATGCACCCTAAAATTGAAGTTAAATGCCAGAGGCATTGACCAGGACCAACATTTATTGACTTAAAAACCCACATAAAAGGTGATGTCTTCTGTCCTTCATCGGTCAAATTTGTAATCAGTATAAAAAGAGATGAGATTTTGTATGTTGAAAACGTCAAATAAAAAATAGACATATCAACTGTCAGTGACCAATCATTTTAAAGGAAAACTATTTCCTTATACATGTACGGCAAGCAGTGTGGCGTAACGTTGAAAAGGCCAAATCCATACACGTGCAAGTGAAAGAGACTTATTCAAGCCGGGTCTAACATGCATTGGCATGTTCTATTGTTCAATGCTTGGGAATTTCTATTGGATTGTCAACTATATATATATCCATAACATAAACTTAGTTTGCAAACCTTGAAGATCAGTGAAAGTGTGTTGTGTAAAAGCACTCTTACCTCCAACAAATAGAAATATCTGTTGAATTGAGCACTTTTAGTATCTTCCAGTCCCTTCAATTGACGCGTGATGAACATGAATATGTCCTGAAATATAACAGATTAATATATTGTAATCACTAGGTGACGAAGAGAAAACATGTTTTTTGCATGTTATTGCCATGTTATACACACACCATTTTAATGACCAAATAATCAACTTAAACAAAAGGTACTTTTATCCATCAGTATCACACATTTCTGTGCACACAAGTTAGACCAATACACGGTCTAAGAAACAGCAGCAGCTGGCCGCATTAAATGTGAGGATGCAGAAGCCAAGTATCACGTTGTGGAATGCAACAATAAACCATACCTTAATTTTGTCTGGAGATGTATATGGGGCCTCTGGTGCATAGACTCGGAAAATATCAGCAAGACAACAAGCCACGAGCAGTCGAACATCTTTGTCTGAGTGCTTGAGAAAAAAGTCCGAAGCCAAATGCAAGGCCAAGGGCATGTACTGCTCTTTCTCCTCCTCTGAGTCCTGGTCCATGTCCATGAACGTTTTCACAACCATCTGTATTTCAACCATGGAGGTCAGTCAACAGGCAAACCAACTCCTACACTGAATTGCACTCAAAGTTACTGTCAATGCCACAAACAGCACTACACTGAAATTGACGTAGTGTTCACACATCAATAGCCATCTTCGTTAAAACTAAATATTTAGGAATATGTTTGTGAAAGAAAACATTTGAAAAATAATTGGACACTGTAAATATACAATGTCTTTGAAATGAGGGGTGGTGTAAATTGGCTATCATTAATCATCCTCAACAAATTTTAATTGAACGGCATCTTTAGACTCATGAAACTAAAACTCAATGTTAAGGATTTAAAACAAAACACACAATAGTGACTTTTTTTAAGCGTCACACATTACGGTAATTCTATCATCAGTATTTTTAAAAAGTTAAAAGAACAAAGCAAACATTAAAGCACGCGGCAGTAAAATATTGTAATCTCCAAGAAATAAAATACCCCTTGGACCGTAATTCAACACATGGTTATGAAGTATGTACGTAAAAAATGTCAAACGTCGCAAATAACAAAATACTCACATTTGGAATAAAAATACATTTGCAACCACCATGAATGTATACCGCTCCAAATATTTGGTATTCAAATGCATTGTCCTAAATACTAATACATAGGTTCAAACAACAAGTGTTCACGAAAATAATAAAAGCATGCTAGGATGCTTAAAGTTTGAATAGTGTTGTTCATGCTGTACCTTTAACCTCCTGACAATCTCCTCTTTTGAAATCTTATCAGTGATTTCCTTGACGCCTGGTGGGTAGACAATCTTCCCATCGTTGGAAGGTCCCTTGGCCTGGGCCATGGTGACTTTTTATAACACCAATGCTGCTTAGGAACCCAATAACAGTTCCAGGATAGTTGAAGCTGCGGAGAAAATTCAGGCAGAGTTCACCATTTCATCTGATGGATGCTTTTTATGTTTTAGTTCTGTAACCTGATAATTATGTTCTGCTAATTAAGAACCAACCTAAACATACACACATATACTTCCAGAAAAAAGCAGGCAGATTTCTGGTAGAAAATGTACAAGTGAATGGGCTGAAAACCGTGGACACATTTGCCCAATATTTTTACTTTCCACAACATAAGCTCAACATGTTCAATGTAAACCTAAATATATTACGGTAATGAAAACGGATAAGTAATCAGTCTCGAGGCAGCACAATACCATTAACAGCACAACACCATTAACATCACAATAATTCACATTGGAAGTTTATGTTAATGCGCATTTATGCATAGTAATTTCCACATCATTTATTTTACCTACGCTACCATAATACGTTTCCAAAGTATAGAACATTTAGTAGTGTTGGTTGCAATGTGGGCACTGCGCTAAAAGCACTGTATTAAAGGGTTATAATTCACACGTATTTCCTGAATTCATCCAGCGTATGAGCTGTGACAACCTGATCACCGTAAAAATGTATATATATACTGTACACGAACATATTGCTAATGCCTGCTGGCTGTCCCTAAATAACACAGGACTGGTGCACCCAAAAGATCAGGTTCGTTCACATTGAGAGGAAAACATAGTGACATCATATTTTTTAACCACGACGACAATGAAGCACACTTAAAAAAATGCTTTTAATTGTACTTTAGGAAATTGAGAGCACCGCCACGAATTATGCAGATGTACATCTGCAAACTGTTCATAACGTTTTGTTTAAACCTCTATATTTTGAATTATTCTTCTTTGCGATTCTTCGAAGCACGATGGTCAGCCTCTGGACATCGTTGTCTTTCAGCTTGGCCTCGAAGTGTTTGGTAGAATTCGCAGGCAATACCAAGTATTACCTGACAGGGATCGCGACGTGAACGCTTCTACCTTGACCCCCTATATTTTGAATTAACATGTCGGTACATCTTAACCAATATACTGTATTCCAGCAGCATTAATTTAAGCAAACTCTGGATCCATTTCAGCAGCAGTGGCTTGTTAAGACAAATGCCGCTAAATTCATGATGCAGATGTAGACCTGTGAAGTTCAAAGTTGGACAATAAAAAGCAACATACGACTTCTGCATTGTTGTTACACTATATAGTAATGTCCATCCATCCATTATCAGTAACCGCTTAATCCTACACAGGTTTGGGCTGAGCCGGAGCCTATCCCGGCAGACACATGGCGCAAGGCAGGGCTATACCCATGACAGGACGCCAGCCCATCACAGACTATATATTAATGATTTACAATAAATAAATGACTGTACTTTATAACAGCACCTAGAACTCGCAGGCTCCCCACATCACCCAGTAGTCAACACACAGTTCTCACCACGTCAACAATCACACACGACCCCGCTCCAACCCGAGCATAGTGTACACTGTACACAAATAAAAAACTAGACGAAACCAAAAACCGCACACAACACTCTTCAATGAACTACGCGTCAGCACTGTACCCCACTGTATTGTGCCATGGGCGGCGTGCAGAAGCCCGTATTACTTACTCTCTCTGTATCTGTTTATATCAGCAACACTCTTGGTGTATATTCGAATATAAACAATTTGCTGATAAGTGGTCAAGGACCGACCGACCCCTTCAGGCCACGATCGCACGCCCGGTTCTCACGCCACTCTGTCCCGTGAGAGACCTATCCGAGAACCGACGCCTCACTAGGCCCCGCTGGGTCTGGTCACGAAAATCCGACTCGACTGCTCATAATTTTAAGTAACTCCACTATGAATATGGGCGGGTGTTAAAGACAAGTCTTTTCTTCCTCGAACATTTCTAATGTGTGAATTTTTTACCAGTTAAACAGTAAATCAATGAGTTTTGAGGGCAGAGGCCTGGTTGTAATCGGAGACAACGGGAAACAAAGTACAACATGATACATTTTATTTAAACGAATACCAATTTAACGTTTGGAACACTATTATAGAAACATTGCACATTGTGCTTTTGCAATGAACATCAATTTAAAACTTGTGCATCCATGTTAACCCCAACGGCGCGCGGTAGACGTAAGGAAAATGTATTAACACAAAAACCTGCCAGTGGTAGTGTACAGTGCAATAGAGTACAGTACCAAACAACAGCGATTTTAAAATGTCACGTAAACAAGGCTTCCTGTGACAAGGGAAAATAACTCAACGTTTCGGTCCAAGACCCTTCTCCAGACATACTAAAGACACGAACTCACGTATGTCAATTCAGCCCTGCAAGAATGATTACCGTATTATGATTACTACGCTGCTATACAATAATATAAACATCAACAATAACACAAACAACAACTTCGAACACTCACTTAAAGCGAGGCTTCTGCTCCCCATGGATACTCACCTGCCCCCCGGGTCGGGCCCAAGTGATGTTGATGGTGTTACTGGTGATAGTTGCAGTCACTGCTAAGTGAAGATGTTGGAGATTAAAGTGGAGGTGATTTTAGTGGTTGCTATTGATGGTGGGTAGTGGTGGTGTTGTTGATGTTGGGGTGATGAGGTGTGTATTCATGCACGTGTGTTGATGGTGATGAGATAGATGGTCGTAGTTGCTGGTGACTGTAGTGCTTGTGATGACGGAATTGGTGTTGCAGATGTTGCTAATTGTTGCAGCTAGTGGTGGCTAAGAAGTTGGTGGTCTCGATGATGGTGAGTGATATTGATGCTAATGCAGATGACGGATGCTATCGCAACAATAACAAGTGTCAATGCTAACCAAGATACCGATGAGCCCTGCAACTAATGCTTGCTCTAATATCGATGCTATTGCCAAATTAAATTTCTAACGTTGCTGCTGTTGCCGTGTTTGTGATGGGTGCTTGCTGCTTGGACGTACCTATGTGTTGACGTCGATGCTTAACGCTTTTAAACGCTCTCAAACCCACCCTCGTATGGTGTTGTCGCTAAATGTTTCCGAAGCCTAATGTTGACGTTAACGACGATATTGACGCTAATGTCGATGGTTAACACTGTCACAAGGCGAGCAAAACCCACAGAGCGCAACAACAACTCCACACAGCGGCGGTGGCGGGCAAATGGCGCCAAACACTGAGGCCGCGTCGCGCGCACATGAGAGGAGCCCTCCCATTGGACGGCACTGCGGGGCAAGGCGGACAACAGCCAATGGCAGAAGTCGTTACATCGCGGCTGCAGCTTCTGCTGCTTTGGTTAAGAATGTGTGGCGGTCACGGTGTCAGATCCAGAGGGTTTAAACCTCTAGATTTATACTCTCAGTTTTATACTTAAGCTGGAAGGAACTGTTGAGGTATGTAGTTCTTTTTTAAACAGCTGTCCAGCGGAAAGGGGTAAACTAGTTACGACATCTCAGGGCACCGGGGCCAAATTAGTCAGGGCAAGTAACCTTATGCAGCGTGTCCTTGTAATGTTGGAGGAAACCGGAGTACCCGGCGACAACCCACGCACACACGGAGAGAACATGCAAACTCCACACAGAAATGCAACCGAGCATGGAATCGAACCCGCGGAGTTTTTGCAGTGCGGCGGCAGCGCAACTCGCCGCGCCACCGTGCCGTGTCGTGGGGGAGGGCCCCAACTTCCCCTCTGAAAACACCTCAGAATTTGGTGGTCAAAGTTTTAAAAGGCGGTAAAGGTACAGGTTTAGATGTTGGGTAATCTTGTGAGGAAATAAAGCAACGTGGTAGTGTTGGTGGAGAAAGTTGGTAGAGAAGGATAAGAACAGTGTGGCAATAAACGCCTCGAAATATATATACTTCCTCAAAAGCCACCCTGACAGCGGCAGGGTGGCGCCGTGCTAACATCTGCACGTCACAGAAAGAAAGTCCCGCCCAAGGCGGTTCGATTCCCACTTTGGGTGCCTTTCAGTGTGGAGTCTGTGTTCTCCCCCTATTCTGCGTGGGTTTCCTCCGGGTTCTCCAGTTTCCTCCCACAAATAAAAAAAGCAATAATTAATTAATGGGCCGATAACATAATATATGGGACGCGGCATCTGGTGGGAACGCCTGGGAATCTCCCAGGAAGAGCTGGAATCTTGCTGAGGAAAGGGATGTCTGGTTCACTCTCCTTGGACTGCTGCCACCGCGACCCTCACCAGGACAAGCGGTTTGGAAAATGGATGCATGGATGGTGTCTGGTTGGTTGGCGCCGGCTGGCTGCGTGGCTGCCTTCTTCCTGCCTCTGGTTTCCTCGCGCCTCCGTATCCCCGTCTTGTCTATGACCAGGTGTGGAATTTGCGCGCGTTATAAATTGTATTATTCTGATAACCTATGTCTATATGGTGGTCACCCATTCAAGCACGATGCTAACTTGTCCATCCATCCATTTTCTAAACCGTTTGTTCTGGTGAGGGTCGCGGTGGCAGCTGTCTAAGGAGAGTGGACCAGACATCTATTTCCTCAGCAACAGATTCCAGCTCTTCATGGGAGATTCCCAGGCGTTCCCAGGCCAGTCGAAGGATATAATCCTTCCAGCGTGTCCTGGGTCGGCCTCTAGGTCTCCGCCCAGTGGGCCGTTCATGGTAAACTTTCCGGGGGAGCCTTCCAGGGGGCATCCTTACCAGATGCCCGAGCCACCTTAACTGGCTCCTCTCAATCCGAAGGAGCAGCGACTCTACTCTGAGGTTCTCCTGGACTTCTGTGCTCCTCACTTTGTCACGCAGAGTGAGCCCAGCAACCCTGCGGAGAAACCTCATTTCTGCCGCTTGTATCCGCGATCTCGTTCTTTCGGTCAATACCCAAAGTTCATGACTATAGATGAGGATAGGGACATAGATTGACCTGTAAACCTAGAGCTTTGCCGTAGGACCAAGCTCCCGCTTCACTGCCACGGGACCGGTAGAGTGCCCGCATCACTGCAGACGCTGTTGCAATCCGCTGGACAACCTCACGTTCGCGCTTTCCATCACTCGTGAACAAGACCCCAAGATATTTAAACTCCCTCCACTAAGGGCAACTGCTCTCCCCTCACCTGAAGAGGGCAACCCACTCTTTTCCGTGTGACTTTTATATTTGATTTATTTTGCCAAATTCGGGTGGTTGTTGTGTCGCAGGAATCCCGCAAAGAGCTTACAATCTCACTGGGTATTTTCTGCTGTAATAATAAACATATATATATCTATGCAGAGTCAAGCCTGCTAAGCTGCTGATATACCGTATGGTGAAATCGGGCAGTTAGGATTATTGGGTCATAGACGTCATGGCCTTAAAATGGGAAACAATAAAGAGTAGACCGAAGTTTTGTGCAATGGACCTGCTTCAGACCACAAAAAAGCAGAGGAGAGATATTAATTGGTTTATCGTCAAATATCGCACATTTGAAGCCTTGAGAAAACTGACATTTTAAAAAGTTGACAAATTATACGTTTTAAATTTGACATTCGAGCAGCTATCTAGTATGACACTGTTAAACATTTAAAAAGTCACAACCTACACACGCAAATTGATTTAAATAAAGTAATTTCAGAACATTTTATTCAATCAGTGGTTCTTTTACAGTTATATTTCAATAGACAATGTAAACATTGCATGTCTTTATTCGAATAGAACTTTATATTGCAATATCCCTTGCATTAAAAAAAACCCATTTGCAATGCCCCTTTCTATTTGTTCAACTAAGTAGAGATTAGCCGCTTTTCCGAGATGTGGGGCTCGCTGCAGGAGCGGCGAGATCAGTAGAGGTTGCTCTGTGGGTGAGGAACAGAAAGGGGTCGCTGTCGCAATCTTAAGCACGCTGGTTTCATCGGTTGAAAGGGTTATTGTGGTTGATGAGGCTATAATGCTATTGACACTGAAACACTCCATAGGGTGTCTCTCCCTCATTACTGTATACGGGATTTTAAGTGAAAGTCCCTGGAGGGTGCTCGTGGTTGCCTGACAGTCAAGTCCAGGACAAGAAAGAGCTTTGCTTCTGGGGAAACACTTCAGATCGTTGAGCGGAATCGTACGGCCAGGTTGGAGAAAGAATATGTAGTGCGATGGATTGTGCCATACATAAATCATGAGGGTAGATGATGGCTGCTGCTCGCCGTCCAGCAGCAGATAGACCATGGTTGATGATGTTTCTGAGTTTTTATTATTATGTACTATCAATGTTGTTTTAATTCCGGTAGTGTGGTTAGTTTTGTTCCTAATTTGGGAAAAAGTGGAACTGGCTACTTGATTTTTTTATATTTAAATACTGCATTTACTCTGTCCAGTTTTAACCAATCGAGTGTTCACCCTTTACATATTTATGGGTTCTCTGGGCATATCCCTATTTACCGTCATATGCATAAATACGCTATGCAAGAACAAACTTGGCCAAAACAGTCCAAACAAAGCAGGCGCACAAGTCAACAGCTGGCCCCAACATCAAGGAAAGGTCCTGTGCGTCCATCGAACGCATGCTTATTGAGAGCCTCTTGACTAAGCCTGGAAATCCAGACTTGGTTTAAAAAAAACATGTAGGATAGCAGTGAATATGAATACAAAATACAACACATTCGGCACACCGGTCTTTTATTTAATACAAGATACGTTTAGACTTAAGACAATTTTAGGTCTGGGAGGCCCTCATCCAGCAGTGGATTGATAAAAAAGACTGCATACAAGCACGTGTTCTCATGCATGAAGCTAATACAATGGCAGGAAATGTCCCCTTGTGAGTTACTGCGGTATTGCCACGTGTTGACTACGGCAGTGACGTTACAGCGGAAAGGTTAAAGTTGACGCGTTTGAAAAATTGTGTAAGAGCTTACGACAGAAAAAAACATTACTTAAGACAGCGGGACAGTTTACGAAATCGCTGTAAAGTGTCATGATGTTTTATTCTGGAAGCGAATGCTGTATTTTACTCTTCGACACGGCTTTAACCTTGACACTAAGGAGAACGGACAAGTTACACAATTGTAAAGGATAGGACGCCGTTGCGCGCTTTAAGACCGTAACAACAGTAGTGTTACCTTTACGCAGCGACATTACGACGTGACATATTTGGTGAATTGTATTTTTTTTAAAAGATGCCCAGAAAGAAACGCGGCGGTGTTGGCAGTGCGCAGGCTAAGGGCCCGAAGACCCCTAACGGCCTACACGTTTCTGCCTGGGACGAAGCACGGGAGGGCGGCCCAGGAACTAGTACCACACGGAGTCAGCTATTGGACTCCATGGTGTCTATGTTCCCGAACCTGGATCCCCAGGTCGTCTACTTCGTCTTGGTGGAGTGCGACTTCAGCGGTGCGCATGTCACCTCAGTTAGACTCGCCGCCGGTTGTTTAGTAGATAGATAGTGGTGTTGTCATGATTGGGATTATGGTTCCGGTGGTTGTAACAGCTGTTATGTTTGGGAGGGCCATACAGTAGTTTGAGTTACGTGAGGTAACTGTGGCGTTATCGTTTTTCAGCATTCTCGTAAGGATCATTAGAGCTGTCGTCACCTCACCATCTTAGACACTCATCGTTGTCTTTAGAATAGTTCCTGATACTGTCACATCACTAAAATCATCACCTTATTTTCATCGTGATCTGTTTTCAGCAAGTTTATAATTTTCATCGTGCCGTCTGATGTTACCATCTTCATTATCGTCACCACTGTCTTCAATATCTTCAGCAATCATCAGTCTTTACCGTCATCGCTGTTGTCACAGTATCATCAACATTGTTGTCATCGTTTGTTTGTTGAATTTCCACGCAACCTTTAAAAAATTCCACATTGGCTCACAGTGCAAATGAGGGAAATTCAGTGCAAAGGTGCTATGAAGAACATGCCGTCGTTTATTAGATTGTTATAATTGAATTACGCCACTTTATTAATGCTGCCGTATGCTAAATGTGAATTGTCCTGTACTGTTCATAACCTGCACAGCTGACACATTTCCCACCATCTCCCTCCCCCTGCTCTCTTTAGCTGATGTGGCAATGGACTCTCTGCTTGAGCTCAGCAGGGAGGTTGGGCCACGACAGCAACCAAGAGCTGAAGGTTTGAACGCCATTGCTCAAGAGCTGATGAGCGGTGGCAGTAATTGGATTCACGGCTTCGAGCAACCAAGGTCAAATACAAACACCGGCGATATCGTTTACACTTCAAGCTCAACGCAAAGACCTGAAGATGAATTTGATTACTTGCATCCAACTGACAGTTTAGACACTGTGCCGTCTGGCGCGCAGAGCAGTGGAAATTTCAGTGTCGTGTCTTCCTCAATAGATGACACGTCTGCTATGAATCTTCTGCAATCAGAGCCTTTGAGTTCAGTTTTGGAAGTATCCTTTCCTTCCAGCATAGTACAGGAAAGTGTTATTGGAACCACTGGTTCAGAACTGCCTTATCAAAGCATCAGTAGTTTTGGAAATGATGCGCCATTATACAGCAATTTGGATGGTGGTGTGCCTTTCGTTCAACACCCTGCTGAAAATTGCCAAGTTTCTTTCTCTGGTTCTTACGGTAGTATAGTTTGTAGTACAAAAGAAAACATGTCTGCAGAAAGAGATGCAAGTATTGTGGATGATGCAGATTTTGATCTCCCAATGGCCATTAAAGAAATGGAAGAAATTCAGCACACTGAAGGTTTTGCAGTTATGCAGGAATCCCAGTCTAAATTTGGAGACTCAGCTGAATCTGCAACAGATGGAGTGACATCTGATAACAGCAATGCAAGACACGAAAATGAAAAGGATGTTGAGACACCATCATCTTCTCATGATGGGAATGCATTAGAGACATCTGCTGCGGCCTTCAAGCCCACATCTGATGAGTTTGGAGAAAGTGGACCAGCGGTCCAATTAGATGGTTCCATCAGGACTCAGTGGCAACAAAATGAGAATATTTCTACTGGACAGAGGGCACCAATGCCTGCCCGGCCTCCCTTATACAGCAGAGAGCAGACCCATCCATTGAACCAGTATGGACAGCAAATACCATGGATGCCTGGTGTTGACTGGCAAAGCAGCTGGGGTGGCCAACCTCTAATGTCAAACTTTGTACCTATGCCTCTCACAGTTAACAGCTGGAATCACCCAGCATTTGCTTACACAGAACCCGCTGGCAATATGTACCGCATGAATCCGATGGCAGCACCATTCGTTTTTTGTCCAAACCCTCCAATGGAGAGACGGGTCCATCAGTTACCAAAGCAGCCTTGGCCAACACAGGCTCGTCCTGAGCCAAGAAAGCCATCTCCAGTGAACGAGAAGAGGTCCGGGTCTAAAGAAGGGAAGGTCCTCTTTCTGCTTCGTGGCTTGCCAGGATCTGGGAAATCAACTTTGGCCAGGTTAGCTTACAGCCACGTGATTGCATAAAATATTGACATGTTTTTTAGACGAATTTTATATATTTAAATACACTACAATGCTCTATCTAAATTTATATTGTGTTTCTAATGGCTTTTATTAAAATAGACTTTGCTTTTGGTGTGCATAAAGCATACTAAATCCAGGTTAATAATTGCATAAAATATTAACTTTCTTGTGGTGGCAGCAGTCCAAGGAGAGTGGACCAGACATCCCTTTCCTCAGCAACAGATTCCAGCTCTTCCTGGAGGATTCCCAGGCGTTCCCAGGGCAGCCGAAGGATATAATCCCTCACCAGGACAAGCGGTTTAGAAAATGGATGGCTGGATTAACTTTCTTGTTCTTATAAATGTTTTAAAAAATCTTACAATGTACTGATGTAAGTTTTCACAGCTCGATTCATGATGGTTGCTTTTCAAAGCTGTTCTTTCGGGATAGCCCTGTTGAGCGCTCCCCCTTTCTCCTTCGCGACGTTTATCCTCCCATGTTGGAGGAATCTTCACACTCAGCGTCTGAAGATGCCTCCAACTTGGGAGGCGAAACGTCGTGAAGGAGAGAGGTCGACACGGCTATCCTGAAAGAAGAGCTTTTAAAAGCAACCATCAGTGTCGTACATTGTTTACATGCATAGGTAGTCATATGGTTTTCTTAAATATACTTTTTATTTTCAAGAAAATTCGTGCACTTGTGGCAGTTTAATGTCAAAAATAATCAAGAGGCTGCAACTACAACCTGATGCTATATATAAACGTGCAGAGAGCCAATGACACTTGTGTTCTAACCATGCAAATTGCCCTGCTGGTAATGGATTAAAATTGTGTGATATGGCCCCCTGCCCACAGTTAAACTGTGTTCAATTGTATACATTTAATCCGATTGCATATAGAACTATGCATATATGTAACTCAGGCTTTTTGCCAAGTGGCCTGTGGCCATTGTGGAACTACCAGTGTAGTTTATGCATCAGAAGTACATTTCTTTGTTTTGTTCCTTACATTTTTCACACGTATGTGGGGTCTGCCTTTCTGATACTTTTTCTATGCCCATTCCTGTCCTGGACCATCTTCACATCTACTTCAAAGTCCTTCGTATACAGTTTCACCAGGCTAAGCTACCTCTTTCTAGGCCTTTCAGTCACATTGCTTGTGCTTCCATGTCCAATACCATCCTTCTCATATGGATTTCCTCTGACATGCCCAATTTTCTGAGTCATCTTTCTTTCAGCGTGTCTGAGATTGGTACAATTCTTGCCTTTCTCCTTGTCTCTTCAATTCTGTCCCCAATCCAGTCGAATAGCTATATATGTTTTAAGAAATATGCCTTACCCAATTAACAGATTTGGAATTGCCAGGCGGGGGTAGCGTACACCTGTAACGGATTTGGCATTGAGGTGCTATACCCTGGTTCGTCATGACAATGCGGTACAACAAAAATGTGGACACTTGTTACATCTGTAGAGAGAGGATAGAGTGTTTCTGGCTCAAATGCATTGGTTTTCTACGGGTGCTTGGATTTTATTTGGCGCTGGCTTACTGCATGGCTGCCTTCCTGCTTGGCTGTAGTTTTACACATCTCGCGAGTCGTTCTTTTTCTTCGAGAGTGAGCAAACACTGTGTGCGAAACAAGTTGAAATTATTCTAAGCTACATTCAACATTTGTCAACGTAATTCAAAATCTCAACAGTTTTTTTGGCAGCGTGACGGATTGCCAAAGTTGGCTGCAGCGTCTTACCTTCAACATGATTGGTCTGAATTTTGCAGAAATATTAAGGAGCAAAGCCAAAATGGGGTCATTCTAAGCACGGATGACTACTTCATGAAAAACGGCGCTTACTGCTATGACCCCTCTTTGCTTGGCGAGGCACATGAATGGAACCACAAGAGAGGTACTTGATTGATACGGTTGTGTTTTTTTTTTACCTGGAGTAAGAGCATTACATGTATGTGGCCAGATGGCAGGGAGAGGTATGCTTGGCACAGAGGTGGCATGTGCTGTTTTGGATTCTGGGAGCTGTTAGTTCGAGCCCCTGACCTTATGTCCCAGAGCTTTATAACAGGCTCATAAATCATTTCAAATGCATACAGCTTCATATTTACGTAACTGGCTGTCAAAAATGTTTTGAGAATTGGACATTTCACACTACGTACCGACATCATAAATATATAGCAGTGTACATAATAACAATACTATGATAACAATGCAGGAAGACAAATTTGATTTTTTAAATGTTAAATGTATAATCTTTGTTTTTGTTCTTTGAAATGTATATTTAATTGTGTTGAACTTTTTAATGTGGGGGGTTTTGCAATGTTTTGCTTGTAATTTTCTATTTCGTTTGCGGTTTTGCATTACCTATTTAAATCGAAGTGTCTCTTAAATAATAGACTTTGGGTCTCAATGGGCTGTTATTTGGTTGTAAAATTCATGTCTCTTACATAGTAACCGTTAGCATCATTGCTTGTGTAAGGTCAATGCAACGGAGTGGGGAAAATTATGCAAAAAAAACCCTGTAATACAAATGTCCGTTTTTCTAGTGTTAAACATATAATTATTATAGAAGGTCACCGAATGACATTATGGCTGAGGGTGTGGAAAATAATATGCTTCTCGATCCATTGGGGCTGATGCCGGTAATTTTGTGTTTTGGTTGTATGTTTTGTGTGCGAGTAGCCAGGGACGCAATGGATGCGGGAATGTCACCCGTCATTATTGACAATACCAACACGCACGGCTGGGAGATGAGACCCTATGTTGCCATGGTAATACTCAGCAACTCGCCTCAAACACAGATGCTGCCTGCAAAATGGAACACTGCAAGAGCATATTATTAACATCATGCCGCGTGCTTCCTCAGTAATGACCGGGCGTAGAATAGCTACACACACATACACGTACAGCATACGTGGACACGTACAGTGTATTTGATGAAACACGACTTGTACATTGCCAACAGTACTCTTGTTATAAATTTGATGGAACATCCATATCTGTGTAAAAAAAAACCGTTTTTACGTTAATGTGCACCAATCTATGGACAAAGCAGTTTTTTATTAATGTTTATCGCTGCAATCTCAATGAACCACACGTCATTATATAGCATGACGCAGGTGTGTCATTTTATGTTTAGCGGCATCTAAAACGGCGGCTTTTGTTGAGTTTGAGTGTCAGTTGAGTGCCATCGACTGACTCTTACAAAGCATATAAAGGTTATTCCTAGCAGGGTGGAGGTAGTCTTTGGCCTTGGAATACATAAACCATCAAGTACTGCAGAGTTAATGCATTATGTTATTTGTGATGCTGTTGTCCAAAGGCACTGCGAAAGAATTACAAGATTGTTTTCAAAGAGCCCAATACGCCATGGAAGTTTAAAGCCAGAGAGCTGGAGAAGTAAGTCCAGTAAAATATGAAAACAGTTTTTTAGATTTTCTTACACAGTTGAAACCTAAAACTGCTCATGCAATACTCTTTGGACAGATACACTTCTGATGAGTTCTTAAAACAAATGCTAACCTTTAAAAAAAGTATTCTCATGCATCAATGCAGAAGCGTTTAATTCATGTCGAAATCTGCAGCAATTGACTGTTTTGGGTAAATGTGTAAGTGAATACGCTTCTTGTCGCAGGAGAAACACACATGGAATTTCTAAGGAGAAGATAGTACGCATGCTTGGTAATTACGAGCGTCACATGACTGTGGAGAGAATAATGGGCGCCTTCAAAGCTACACGTGACCATTGGAGGGGGTAAGTGAAAGTTGCCCGCCCATAGTTTTTAATAGCGCTTGTGAAACGGAAGAAAATGAGTCGGCTGTTTTAACCTAATTAGGTATACCACTGCTCGAATAACCCAGTCAATTGTAGTACTGTTTTTAATTGCATTCTCAATGCTGCACGCATTTTTCCTTTAATTGTGATTTGGTGTAATTTTCAGAATTATACATGCCAATTAATTTCTGAAATGTTGGTAGCGTGTTATTTGTAAGCCTCTTACTGTCGTGGCTCAATGCGATTAATAGGTTATATTGTTAATTGGATTAGGTTAAAATGTTCAGTCCATGATTTAATTTTATATTGCAGACAAGAAGACGTCGGGGGAAAATCTAAACAGATGCTTGCCCAGACTCAAAGAGCTGCCTTGCAGCAGGCTGTTAATCATGAAAACGGCTCACTGCCTTGTGCAGGGAGACCATCCAATGATTTTAAACAGCATTCCCTTAGCAATCAATCTTCTAAAGGAGCTGCAGTGACGGTGCATAAAAATATCGAAGAAAACAGTGATGCACGGTCAACAGAAAATATCCTTCTTCCAGACATATTGCCACTTGAAAGTGGGGCAATTGCTGAGGGTTTGCCAAAAATGTTGGCTTCTGACTGGCAAGCTGAAGTCGCTGAAACCGATGAATGTTTTGCTCTGAGCAAAACAGCTGATAGTGGAATGAATGCTGCAGATAATCAAGCCACAGATTTAATGGCATCGAGCGTAACGATGAAAAAAAGAGTAAGATTGAGGCACAGAAAGAGCCCGGCCAAACAAATCCTCCAACAGACGTCTGATCTAACGACAAATGAATTGGATCGGTCAGATGACTGGCCCTCAGATATTCCCACTGCCCCCCTCGGTCAGAGAACAAGGAGGCCACGGCGAGACACTGCGATAAATACAGAGGATGTTGAGATCCAGGCTGTTCCTGATTTAACAATTTATGATCTCCCTGAGTGTGAAACTGCAGCTTCTCCAAGTGGTGAAGTAAATGAATGCCTTGATGCAGGAATTGCACAAGAGACGAGCGTTGAGAAGCTGCTGGAAGTTGTTGAACCCAACCGCACTCAGAAGCAAACAGAGATTGATGCTCATGTGCCTGCTGACATTCTCAACACTGGGTCTGAAGAAGGAGCCGACACGGCGGAACGAGATGTGTTTCCCATTAAACATCCACACGATCACACAACAGCAGTTTTTGAAAAAAATGAGGAACGTGTGCATGTGCAGCCTGGAGGCATCATCAGTGCGTCATGCACAGATAAGGTTACTGCTGTGGTTGAAGGTCAGATTACAGGATGCTCAGATAATGTACCTCATGTTCTGAAAGCGCCCAGTTCATCGCTCGTTGCTCAAAATCCGTTCTTGGCCCAGGTAATGGAAACCGTCCGCTTGAAGCAGAACGAACAGCTGTCCGTTTCCAGTGATACGATGGAAGGTTCTCACGATCCGAAAGGTGCGGCTGCTATGGCCTCCGTTCCTAGGGCTTTCAAAAATGTTGATATAGCGGCAAATTTTTCACAAGCTTTGAGCCTGCGGAACGATGACGACGCGGGGTCCGAAACCCACGATTGTGCTGCTTGTCCTTTGGATCGAATACATCAGTCCACTCACACGGCACCAGAGGACTTTGCATTGATGTGGAAGGTGACTAAAAACAAATTGGAGAGTGTTGATCCATTTGTACTTGTGTACGGGAATCCGGATCGATTTACTGTCTGCAATGAAGCAGTTGCAACTGCTGGTGAAGGAAGCTCCGATATTCCCTATAAATTAAGACTTGACAAAGGTATATCAACGGAAAACATGGAGAATCCTGATCCAGAGAAAGAGGCAGAATATTTGGTAACACATTTCAGGTCAGTCAGCAGGGAGGTTTTGGTGGACATCTATGAAAAATGCAACAAGAATTTAAACTGGGCAGTTAATGTTTTAATCGAATCAGGTGTTGAAATGTCTGAAGACATCACGGAAGAAGAAAGTGACACTGGAACATCATTTATTAATAAAGATGCGTTGCACGAGATGGAAAGCACGGAGTGTTCAACCAATCAAAATGCCCAAGTATTGAACGATGTATTGCAAAGTGATTCATCATTGCAACCTGACGTTCTTTGTGGCACTGCTCATGCTCCACTTGTCAAAAAACAACCTGAAACTGGCCACGAAAAATTGGGTACAGACACTGTAAGTGAAGAAGATGAAAGTAGAATTGATTTCTGCCAAAAAAAATACGACGTTGAGGATGTGTTGGTTGATTTGCGGATAGACACGCCACCGAGGTCTGTCGGTGATCTAAACACAGTGGAATTTTCTGATCGTGAAAATCAGCCAATACGTGGTGAACGTGAATGGACATTCACTGATGGCCAGCACATCGATAATTTTCAACCTCAAGAAGATGTTTCCACAGAGAGCGGGTCATCGAATGAGGCTTCCTTAGGTTGCAAAACTAAAGCTACCGATTGTGAATGTGCCTTTGTAAAGCGTGATGTGAACTGCAATCCAAAACACGCGGGAGGTGAAACGGACAGTTCTGCAGATCGAGAAGAACGTGATGTCTCTGAATACAATGCTGAAATTCAAGGACGCTCATCGCAGGACAAAAAGAATATCAATTCCACCCGTGACGAGCTAAGATTTTCAGACGTCAGTGTGCCACAGGCGTCGGAGAGGCCCCGCGCTAGTGAGACAGCGATGACTTTGGAGCAGCTCACCGCTCAGTCAGTAATTGCCGCGGGCGACGCATCAAATTCCTCAGCATCAGTCTTAGAGGCGGCTCGCACCTTGGGGACACTGGCTACGCAGCCGGCGATCACGAAGGGCTTTGAAATAGAAGTGGGCGCAGTGCCGCGGGCGCCGTCCCGCAGGGCAATGGAGGGCAGGGACGTTGGTCAAGCGCGGGAGGTGGAAGGCGATGATTTATTTGGCAAGGGCTTGGAGGCGGGAAGGGCTGCACAGCCTTCGGCAGGAGAGGGAGGCAATGCCTATCCCCTCCCGTCCACCCTGGAGTTCTCCCTCCCGCACGAGCTGGCCATTCAGCTCATAGAGCTGTTTGGCTCAGTTGGCCTCGACGAGTGTAAGTCACCGCAGATCACATTGGAACACGCGCGAGTGTTATTTGTGCGTGATCTGATGATTGATTTACAGACTGGGACGGCACGGTGGCGCAGTGAGTAGCGCTGCCGTCTTCTTAGCAAGACGGTCCTGGGTTCGTATCCCGGCTTGGGTGCCTTTCTGTGTGGAGTTTGCACGTTCTCCCCGTGTCCACGTGGGTTTTCACCGGGCACTCTGGTTTCCTCCCACAGTCCAAATACATGCTTCTGCATAGGTTAATTGGCCTGCGGACTAAATTGCCCAGGATGCCCTGTGGTGGACTCGCGTCTCATCCAGGGTATAGCCCTGCCTTGCGCCCTCTGTCTGCCGGGATAGGCTCCGGCTCACCGCAACCCTCTATAGGATTACACGGTTTCGGATAATGGATGGATGGATGGATTTACAGACCATTGTCAATCCACTGTTGGATGCAGATGTCCCCACATGAGGGCAATTTCATAAATCTTCACCACACTGGTCAGTGTGCATTGGTGAATGGGTCACCACAGGAAGTTGGCTATGACTGGGAATCAGATTCAGAAGTCAGTTCACTGGGTTCATGCTGTTGGAAATGACTTATTTTGCAGTACTGTACTTACAGCATGAGCTGTAAACAAATTGAGTCGTAAGAAAATATCGGCTTCAAACTGTTCCACTGTGTGCAATTTGTGTAACAAAGAGACGTCTAACGAAATGTCATTGCCACACTTAAATATGATCAGATGAGCTTTCAACAATTTTTTTCTTACAGTATAGCTGGTTATTTGCATAATATATGGGAAGATGATGACTCGGGTGATCTATGCAATGTATGCGGCTGATTATAGTAAATAGCAGAGCCTTGAATTTTTAACCTCTGTGGTGTGATATAACATGGTGGAGCATGCAACCCTGCAGCCATCAGTCATTATATTTTCTGTCGCCACATACTAAGTAAACACTAAGAGTAAAAATGTGTCCGCTCGAAACACTTGCTCTGCCCTGTCAAGCCGTGGATTAAAGCCAGGAGTTGAAATTAAGCAGAGTTCACTGGTCTGGGTGGTTTCTCAACTGCAAATGGTTCCTGAAAGCATTCTGCTGAATCTAGAAAATGAGTTAAATATTATTTTCTTGTCTGGATCTCTGCAGCTACTGGTGATTTTTCCTGTGGGGGTATGTTATCTATACCTGCTTACACATAACCAGATATTGCATTACGGCTGTTTCTTTCATTTGCTGATCCTTCCTTTGTCTTGCACGTGGATGCCTATCCTTCAGCCGGCTTCTTATGCTTATATCCATGCCTCCAGCCTCTAGTATTGACATCTGCGCTTGTACGAAGCGTCACCATTCCCCGTTTATATTTTAGCACGTTATCTGAAAGAATGGCTCGGGCAACGACTGCAGTCTCGCGGCATGAACCTGGCTGACACGTTTCCCCCCCCACCCCACCCTCCTCCGTGCTGACAGGGCGGCGGCAAATATTTTAATCGGTGCTCTGGCGAGAGGGCATGCCGAACTCTCAGCCACTGGCCAGACGGTTAGAAACTACAGTTTGACGGGTTCCGCAGCACTCAAGATGTAAAGTGCGCCTTGCCTATGCCGAGTCAATTAATTCGTGTGCCACGGCTAATGGATCCCTTCTGGTGGAAGTGACCACTCGTACATTCTTAATGTATTCACTTGCGTTTGAATAAGCGGTCATATTGATGGCACTCCGGCTGGGGGAGTGTCAACACTCCATTTGGGGCAGTGGTAATTAGAGTCAAATCAGCGCCGGTAGCTGACAAGTGATAATGGTTATTGGGATTGCTTTTGAAATGGTTTGTGACATTTGTGCCTATTAAACTACTGTAGTTAATTATAAAAGCCACTGCTGTCCTATTCGTCACTCTCATGTTGCCACACACACTGCCTATGCTAAAATATTACTGGTGTCATTTAATTATTGGTGCTGAGTGATTGACTATTGGGGTGATATTAAGGGAGGTGCAGATACCACCAATTTAGCATAAAGCAATCCTTCATTATCTTCAGATTTTTTGGTGCTAATTGCAAAGTGCGATTAAGACGAGTCGTGACTGGCATGCCATGCAGATCCTGACGCCGTCACTGCCATTACTCCGGCGATCCCAGGCCAAAGGTCCTCTGCAAATACAGGCAGCGCTTCAACACGGTCAAGCTGAAGGCTGCCGAGTGCCAAAGTTCACGCGGTGCGTGGCCTGTAATTGAAGCATGTGCTGCCATCGAGTTGTTTGCTATGAACATTGCTGACTCTGACCTCTTGCTTGCAGTGTCGCTGGCCCCCGAGGACCTGGCGGTGCGGATCGATATGAAAATGGCGCAGACGATTCACCAACAGTGGAAGGATTCCGTCGTGGTGTGTGTCTCCCCACAGACCAGACCTCTGTCACAAAGCACTTCCCATCGCTCGCTCATTCGCTCGCCGTATTGAATGTTTTCCTTTATTCAAACACCATTGTCTGTATCGAGTTTGCAACAACGGTGCTATGTTTACAGCTCAATACAGCCTTTCGTGACCTGCTGAATGCATTATCAGGTTTTGTAGTCTATGAGCAGCCGGAAAGCGTTTATATACAGTACTGTTTGTTATCGTCATTATAATACTGATTGGATCACACAATTTAACTTTTGTTTTTTCTTCCAAGGGCTCACAGTGCATGCAGGGTTGTTTTTAATAAATTTGAAGTGAGGGTCTGCTTTACATTAGGTTGCATGACCCTGTTGTTAAACAGCTATTTATATTGCTGACGTCTACATACCTTGTTAACCTCGGCTCCGTTTAGGGTCCTGTGTAGTATTACAATTGCAGAAATGTGATGGCGTAGTTTATTGGACAGTAAATAAATAGCGGCAACAAATTGGAGATTTGGATGCATTTTAAAATGTACTACTATTGATTATGTCTCCTAAAGTTTATGCTGTCGTGCTTATGTAGGCCCGTCAGACGGAAGAGGCCTTGTCTTACGAGCTTTTGCAAGAAGGTAATGGTTTCAAACATGTTACAGGATACAAATATAAATTACTAACATCACCCTTCTGATGTTAACAACACTGCCATATTCTTTTAGAAGCAAGCAGAATAAACTTGGGCACCATTATGAATGTGAATAGTGTTTTCGTTGGAATGCTGATGTGTCAATGTTATTTAAAAAACATGACCACAATAAGCTGTATTACATTCTAAAGCCGTTGTGTTTTCTAAAGAATATGTTACAAAAAGCGAGGCAGTCCTAATACGTTATTCATATGAGAAATATATTTGTATGATAGAAGCGTTGCCTCATAAGAGGAGCGCACAAATGAGATCAAAAGTTATTTGAATTGTGATGACAACCAAAATCTACTGAATTCACTGCTGCGCCTAAAAATGAGCCAGGTGAGCTCCGTTTCATTTTTCATCATTAACACCATTCTCGGTTGATTCATGGAAATTAATTAGCAGGTCACGGTGTAGGCAGGCACTCGCTCCCGCCTACCTCTGCCCCCTCGTTTTATTCTGTTCCCCTCCACTCACTCTCCATTTCTGCAGTCAAGGCTGTCTGTTGAAACTCCAAGTCAACCTTTGTTCAGTGGGAGGTCACTCGCTCTCCTCTGCTGCCCCTTTGTCTGGAGCTTCCTTCTGCCAGCCATCCGTGCTGTCGGCTTGATGCCACTGTTCGAGTCCAGACTCGCAACCTTCCTTTTTCCCCTTCAGATAAAGTATATATGCCCATTGTTTTGTACAGCATCTTAGCGACAGTCACAATTAACCACTATATAAATCCCATTTTTTTCGTATAACACCTGATTTAATCCACTCGCCTTTGGGCACTTTTCAAGTTGGAATGTCGCAGGGTAGAATTTATTCAAACAGAAAGCACTGACTCACATTTCAATTTAAAGAAGTCTCATCAGCAGGCTATGATCGTTTATACCAGTGCCACTGGATACTCCAGTATTACTGGCTGGAACAACTACCACATTGAAGGGTGGATGATTTATTTTTCGCTCAACCCCTGTCCCTACGTTTACATTTTCTGCTGCTTCCCTGCGTCCAGACTCGAGGTTGTCCCAGCTTATGATGTTCGAGGACTACCAACAAGCGGAGAGGGCTTCGTTCTCACAGAACCGCGCGCCCAGACCACCCGGCAGTTCCCCTAATTCCACGCCGGGCCGGCGGCAGCAGTGGACGGCCCTGCCACTGTCTCTGGTGCTGGGCCCCAGCGGCGTCGACGAGGACCTGTGGGATGTTCCGTACGCGCCCAGCTGCCAGCAGAGTCCGGGGCAGCCATCGTCACTGCTGGACATCATGTCGGAGGAGCTGGCCTCCCAGCTGAGCAGGGAAGAGGTGGGCACCGTCAGCCGCGCCAACGTCAGCCGCGCCACCGTGCGATTCTTGCCGGAGCATTTCTGCCGCTGTAATTTTAGTAACCTGTTCTTTCCTGCCCAGGAGTCACTTAAAAAAAGAGAGACATTTTTATGGGGTATGACCAACTACAAAGGAGGGGAGTTAAATTAGCAGATTTTGCTAGCAATGTGTTATTTTTTAATTGACCATCAGCAGCCATGGTCTATCCGCTGCTGGGGGATGGGCTTCCCAGGTTCTTGTTCTCTCTCACGCTCCTACGATACAGCAATCTATGTAGCACGTGTGAACAGCTGATTTAATTTGGCTGTCACTTGGTCGTTTTTCATGACTGCCACCCATTATCCCTTAAGCGATCTGTTCTGATCAATTCCACTCTTTGTAACCTTTGCATTATCTATATGTAATATAATAATGACCTTCACCAACCCGCACCAATCAGCATGGTAAAATATGGTAAAATAACCCTTTGCCAAGGGGTGGGAAGGGCCTCATCGAGCAGTGGCTTCGCTAACGAGCTGTACATGTATACATGTACAATATAATGACAAAATCTACCATGAAATATGGATTTCTTTTTTAAGTTTACTATATGTTTTTACATAACAAGATGTAATTTTTCAGTTATTGTCCATATTTATTTACGTAGTAGCTTACCATGCTACATCATTAATTGCCCATGCATATTAAGTTACAGTAGTGTAAAGTTTTAGCATCAATAAGCATATTTTTAAAAAGTTTAGAGTGCAATTGTATCACTAGGTGTCTGTTTACAATTGTTCTTGTTCATGTTTGTTTTCTGGTCGCTCACCGTAATAAATAATTCATTGCCTCTATGTATATTTGGCTCAGGGAGCTGGAAAAACAGCGAGGACAAAAAAAGACGTGTCGGCTAAATTGAAAGAGAAGAAGTTGTTCGAGCTTTTCCCGAGCATCGATCGTCAGTTTCTCATGGACGTCTACAGAGATCACGAGTGAGTGCCAGCTTCCTCTTTGGTCTGCTTCAAAAACATATCTGAATTAACTCTTCATCCTGCGATAAAATTTTACAAACAATGTATCATATCGACTTGATGCGGTTCTTCAGGTCTGTGTTAAATTTGTCAAGCAGGGAATTATCGGTGATGCGTTGGGAATCAATTATTTACCCAGGAAAGCTTTACATTTGCTCTCTACAATCTCTTCATGTTTGTCCTCTGTGGGATGTTGGGATAGTACTAATTTCAAGGGTCCAGGTGAGCTTGTCCTTACCTACATTCCCCCCCATCTCACTCTACTCTCCCTCACGCTCCACTCCAGCAACCAAGGCATCTTGTCAAAGCCCCACCACCCCCCAGTCAACCATCGCTCAGTGGGAAGTCGCTAATTCTCTCCTGCCTGCATAATCTGGAACTCACTTGCCCTAGGCCATCTGTGCTGCTGACTCTACTGTTTGAAGCCGGACTGATCACGTCCCCATATTCCCCTGCCTATTACTGACGTATAGCTTTCTCTGATTGGTAAATAAATAATAATATCTACGTTTCCAGGATGCACGAGGTATGTACAGAATCTTGAGATCATTTTCTATTTGATACAAATTGGATTGCATTTGAGCACTTTTGGAAATGTATTTTTCAATGCTTAAAGGCTCTATGAAGTCAGTACACGATTTTTTTTCCATCAGTGTTATTTTTCTACGTATTATTTACTGATTCTGTGTTGGCAGTGGTGCACAAGTAACATATAGCTTAACGTATTCGTCAATAATACTTCCTTTAAATATAAAAAACGCCTTTAATAGGCAACGTTTCAGGCAATGACCCTTCTTAAATGACCCTTCTTCTAGTTGTTGGCTAATGTGTTGAGTTTTTATTGTTTTACAGGAACTAAACAATAATAATGAGATGATGTATGTTTAGCCAGGAAGGCCCCACAGAGTCTCAAGAGACCTTTTCAGCAGGGTCTTGCTTTGGCTCGTTTGGCCAACTCCATTATTATCAGTGTTTCAAATGTGGTAGGAAACAGAAGTACGTGAAGAAAGCCAATGTATACGAGAGTATAAAGCTCAAAGCTGCACACACAGACCAATATGCCACGCTGTCATATCCTGTCCAGCACACAGCCCAGTGGGTTTGGGGATTTCACAAATCACCGTAATCCACCAACCCTCGGGTCTAAAGCACTAGCTCTCTGGCGTGTACTATCATGCTGGACTAGCTTTAGACCATTTTTAGATCTGGGCTTGTGTGTCTTTTTTTCCCCTAGTAGGAAGAAAAAAAAAACACTTCACGGGTAACGTCACAATCAACTGATAGGCATTCTCACTTCCTCAGTTACTCACTGGAGAGCACGCAGCAGTTCCTGAGCTCCGTACTGGCCTGCGACACCAGCCCGGCACGCACGGTGGTGGCCTCCGACGTGTACAGCGCGGGAGAGCGGCAAGACCTCCAGACGGCGCTGCGGCTGAGCCTGCAGGAGCAAGCTGTTCGCGGCACCGGCAGCGCCGCTGTTTCCCCCGCACAGTCCGTCGCAGGCCCCCAAGCTCCGGACGGTGGCGACGCCGCGTTCCAGAACGCGGAGGCGCAGGACTACGACAACTTCCGCGCGGAAGCCTTCACGCACCACAAGCAGCGGAGAGAGTGCTTCCAGCGGGCGGCCGAGGCGTGCCACCGCGGCATGCGCGACGTAGCCATGCACTACGCGCGCCAGGTGCGTTCCCTCGGGCCGGGAATTGCAGCCGCGGCAAGCTCTGAATGGGGATTTTTCGTTGTGTGCGGGATTCTTTGACTCGGATCCAAATCCTCCCTGGGTGCTGTCGTCGTTTCGGTGTGTATGTGTGCATGGCCTTTGTTTGGCATGCATTATCTGTCTTGTGTGGATTTATCTCAAATAATAATAATAATAATAGCATTTATATAGCGCCTTTAACCCGAGGGTCACAAAGCGCTGCACAAAGCTGCAGAGAGAACGACATGTCAAATGATGGTTGCTCTTCAGTGCTGTTCTTTCGGGATAGCCGTGTCGAGCGATCGCCCTCTCTCCCTCACGACATTTCGCCTGCCACGTTGGAAGCATCATGATGATGCCCTGAAGAGCAATCATCATTAATCGAGCTGTGAAAACCTACATCAGTACATTATCTCAAATGTGCAAATCTGTTCCAGTTACATTTATGACTGTTTTCTTTTCTCCGAAAAAGTTGTCCCGCTTTGTGAATGAAGATGCTGAAATTGACATTCATTCCACCGACGTTGCAATTTATTTCACTGTTAGTTTAGCACATTTCTATACCATGAAGAAATTGAGCGTCAATAAATCAATAACAATTGGTATCAATAGATATATTCACTTCCACATGAAGGTCTCCCCAAGTTAAATTCACCTATTTACTACATTCTTACACAGGAATGAAATATCGTAAACCACTTGAGAAGAAAGTTGCAAACATGGCAGAGGTGATTTGAAGTGGTGAACCAGGAGATGAACGGATGTGGAATGGATGTGCAGGCAGATCCAACGTTATTGGGGCAAAATGCCAGTAAAAAGAGACAATAGCCCATATAAAATCAAAATCTATAGCCTTGACAACTGACCGCATTAATACGTTTTGCATTTTCGACAAACAACCTGCTCACCGACGTTTCCGGTGGGCGACCATCGGCACTGAGAGACGATCACGTCCGCGCTGAACGTTGCCACCCACCCAGGGCCACCTGCATGGAGAGAAGATGAAGGAGGCGAACGTGCTGGCGGCGCGTGCCATCCTGCAGCAGCGGAACAGGGCTCTGCTCCCCCACGGCATCCTCGACCTTCACGGGCTCCACACGGGCGAGGCCACGGCCGCCCTGGCTGAAATCCTGGAGCAGCGGCAAAGAGGTGTGCGCCCGTGTGCTCGCGTGTCTGTCGCACCAGATTTGCGAGGCGCGGCGGTGTGGTGGGTAACACTCGCGTCTCGCAGCAAGAAGTAACCGGCTTCGATGCCCAGCTCAAGTGCCTTTCTGTGTTTGTGTGTTCTCTCCATGCCCGGATGGGTTTTATCTGGCGACTGGTTTCCTCCCATAGCTAAAAACCAAAAAACAGTCAGTCAGGGAGTTTTTATTTAAGCTGGCGGGAGGGGTGAGGAAGTTTCAACATCTCAGGGCACCGGGGACAATTTAGTCAGGTTAATTAACCTAGGCAGCATGGCTTTGGGAGGAAACAGGAGTACCCGGCGAAAATCCACTCGGACAAGGGGAGAACATGGAAACTCCACACAAAAAGGCCCCGTTGCCAGGAATCAAACCCAGATACGTCACTATTTGGTCATTAACTAGTGGATAAATAGAGGACACAGTGTCTGGAAAATGTTGGCGCTGACTTACAGTGTGGGTGCCTTCCTTCTCCCCCACGTCTGCAGTTCCTCAAGTAAATTAATCATTCTCCTCTCGTTGAAAGTGAATGAATATGCGTGCGTTGTGAGTGGTATATTATTATAAATTTGCACTGCCGCTGGTGCAGTGATTGTTCAGATAAATGGGTGCTTGTTCTCCGCTGTTATCAAAGCTGTTATTTGTACCCAGGAGACACTGCGGAAAGAATGGTTTCCTGATGTGGTTGTTTGGCGGTTTGTTCACTATTTGCATGCATAAGCAGTTACGGAACCAGTTGGTGTCTTGTTTGTATGCGTGTACGATAGATACAAAAAAATACAATTTATAACACGCACATATTCATTACAATTCGAAGTTTTTAATTCGAAGATAAAATGACTCATAGGCACAAGGAAACCACAGAGAGGCGGGGGAGGAGGGAAGGCAGCCACGCAGTTTGCTGGTGCCAACATTTACCAGACACTGTGTCCTATATGTAATTATGTTATCGGCCAATTCATTAATGAGTGTTTTTAGTTGTGGGAGGAAACTGGAGAACCCAGACCAGGGGGCGAACACACAAACTCCATACAGAAAGGCGCCCGAGGTGGGAGTCGAACCGCCTCGGGCAGGACTTTCTTTCTGTGAGGCACAGATGTTACCACTGTGCCACCCTGACGGTCTTTCTATTTACATTTATCGTTCTCAATTCAGAGCTACTGAATGCCATTACTCCAAGACATCATCATGGGCCTATTCAAACCGCACTGATTGACCATCCCATTCATATCGCTTAAGTTTTTGCTTCACGAATACGAACCCACTATTCTTATAAACGCGTGAATTCTGCCACCGCATATACTTTTCCCAAAATGATCAATCTCCATTTGTTTTAAAGAATGCATTATTGAAAAACTGGAATTTACCGTTAGAGCATTATAGCCTGGGATGTTTGGACCACAAACTGTTTATATTTTCTTTTGGCAGGCTATTATTGTTTCAAAATATGAATGGAATTCATCAAAAAAAGACTTTCCGAGTTGCATAACTTGCAGGGATGAGCCAAATCTTTATTTAGGGTTCTACGCACCAATGATCGTTACACTTAAACACTGCGGCAGCAAAGTAAAATTCTGGTTCACTTTCTTTGCAATCAAGCCGTGTAATTTCAGAATTTCCATTAGCATTCAAGTCTGCAAAGCCAATTATGAGCACAAAATGTACTTTCATGAACTCATGCATTATTAAGGTATATGCACAAAATGTAATTTGAATGTTCCATCACCACGAAATAGTGTCTTGCGCAAAACTGAGGTCCATCACATTGACCCACTGATGTCTATAAACACAGTGCAGCCACGTGGAATAACCACGATGCAAATGACTCGTGATTGGAATTGTGTGCCGCGATAGGATTCATGCCAGACATGCGAATTCCGTGAGTGGCTGCTGCTGAACACAAGGTCAGGTTTGTTGACATTGGTTAACGTTTATTTTATTATTTCTCTCCCTGCCCTGCACGCACATGGCAGACTGCCAGGCCCAGGGAAAATCAAGCGTTCTGTCAGTCATCACGGGCAAAGGGAACAACAGCCGGGGAGGGGTGTCCCGGCTCAAGCCGGCTGTGCTCGACTTCTTGCGGAAAACCAAGTACAGGTGCGATGCGTTCTCCTGTCTTGACTTCTTACGGCCAGGATGCGAAGACCTCTCCCAGACGTATTTATGCACCCGTGAATTAACGATGCCTCTGATTAAATCGCCCACAGTGCGCGCGATCTTATCAGATCTGGCGAGCTCAGCGGGGTCAGGGTTGTGCCTGGACAGCGTATTCATCAGTGACCACCACCCACGCCAGGTTATCATTAGCGGTGGCTGCGGCGGGTGTGCTACGTGGTGGTCAGCAGAACGCAGGGCAGCAAAATACATTATTGCACTGTACTTTCATGTTCCCATATTTATGCTCCCCACCTTCTCCTACCCACACTGGTCTAGGAACCCTCATGACCGATAAAGGTGTGGTGGGGCAGCCTGCATCCTCAGTCACGGGATTGACCAAGGGTTTTGTGTATAATTATCGAAAGCATATAAACCAGTAGCCACGTTGTCCTCCCCAGTGGGGTGTGCAGCCACGGAACCGCATGTTTGCATGCACCCAACCTCCAAACAAGCATTTCTCAAACATCGGTCCTCTGTGCCCCCTCCCATGGTGCAGCTGTTCATGATTATCAGTCACTGGGTGTGTGCAGTGTATAGCAGATACATTTGTTTATCAGTGGAGTATATTAGTAACATGTAGAAAGACACACTTGTGAGGATTGATAGGGCTGGCATTTTCTACCCACTGTTGTATATTAACTCGCCCTTTATTATGAGGATAATTTAACCATCACTTAACTTTAAACGTCTGTGTTCAAACTGTGTTTCACTGCAAACATCGAGCTGAACTTCCCACTTGCTATTCGCAATGCCAGCTAACGTGCAACCAAATCAAACAAATCTCAGCAGTGGTGTAGAATCCTCAGTGTTAGTGTTGCTTTGGCACTTGCTTGAAATAAATATAAATGCGAGAATTGAGTTACGAATTGATCACACGGCCGTGCTATTGAAGACTACATCTAAGGTCAAAGCAGAGCTCTGTACCAGCCGAGGCAGGTGGTTGCAATTCGCTGACAGCACCCTTTGAAGTGCTTGCTTCGTACAAAAACAGTAAAGCTTTTACTTTGCTTCACATTCCACGTTCATATATTATGCTGTTGCCCTGGACCCTACGATAAATGGGCGCCAGTAGTAGACTGTACAGCAAGAAGTTTGTGCCATAATTGAATTGTTTCCCCTTTCACATGAGCAAGTTTTCTTTGGGCACTCCTGTTTCTTCAGACACAAATGTGCAAAGCCAGATATGAGAAAGCCTCGGTGAAGCTTTTTGCCAACAAATAAATGAGTTATTATATTTGGGGCAGACGTTCATCCAGCAGTCGATTGATCACGGCTGATGGTGATTGACACATGCCTATAAACACTATAAATGCTTTACTGTATTGGCACTAAATTTTGAAACTGGAGTCGTGATGTTTACATTTGTTAAATGTCATTGGAAATGTTCCAGTGCTATTTTTGTTAATGTTGCACTTGAAATGTTACAGTTGTTTACCGATAGAGAAGCATAGAAAATAATTGTAAGCATGTAATAATTGATTCAAATTGGTTGTCATGCTCGTGTGATACATAAATAAAGTGTGTTTAACAATAAATCATTTGCACCCTATGACATTTCATGCTAATACTGCTTCAGCGTAAGGATAACAAGGCAAAGCATGCAGCACAATCTATAAAAGAAAGTAAAAATAAAACATAATTGATTTGAATGTAGAATACATTATTGATTTGAATGGATGGGAATCACAATAGTAGTTTGGTGGAGGGGTTGTGGTGAACTAGTACATGCTTAATAAAGTATCCATTGTTGAATTGTTGCCAGCGTGTCCTCTCTCTCTCTCTCTCTTGGCAGGTTTTCAGAACCTCATGCGGGACTGGTCAAGGTTCATTTGCCACGCGCGTGAGAAGTTTGATGGCATGTATCGCGGCGCCGTTTAAGCCCACTGGCATCATTGGTATTCACTTGCGGTGTTATTTCATAATTGTTTTGTCTCGCAAAGAAAAACCTGAAAGGGAAAAATTGCTCGTAATGAACGACTGCGTTAACCGTACGTCAAAATCATGAATCAGGCCATTCAAATTTAATAACAATTTGTGTAATAGTTCCTACATTTATATACTGGGAGGAGGAAGACATTAGTTTTAAATCTGCCTGAAAATGACTCACGAACTGTAATATACTTGGGCACCTTTTACATTATGTAATATACTTGTAATGCAAATGTTTCAAAAAGGTATTTATAATCTTTTGCGAGAGGGAAAGTTAGTTAAATTTTTATTAATAGAAAAAAAGCAAAGTATTAATTAACATCAAACATTCTTAATGCAGAGTGTTTATTTTTTTCAAGTATGGTTAAGCTGTTCTTACGAGGTCTTTTTTATAGATATTTTATATAATTCGGCTGGCCTGGGAACGCCTGGGAACGCCTGGGAATCCCCCAGGAAGAGCTGGAATCTGTTGCTGAGGAAAGGGATGTCTGGTCCACTCCTTGGACTGCTGCCACCGTGACCCTCACCAGGACAGGCAGTTTAGAAAATCGATGGATGGATGTATACTATACTTTGAGGTAATTTTTAGGGTCGTTGTTGTACTACATTTTAAAGCAGCTCATTTAATTTGTACACAAACCATTGGGCAATTTATAACATTTTATAATTGTTAATTGTTACAAATCTATTTCTGATCATTGTTACACAATATGGCATGTAGACCACAGTTGTACAACAATGTAATTTGTTCTCACTGATTTACATTTACAAGTCTTACTGACCTCTCTTTACAGTATTAAGTCTAATCTCCTTGCAAGTGTGGGGTTTTATCTAGGCAGCTCAGAATTGTGTACAGTTTATGCAAAAACAGTCCAAGAATTGGTCCAACAAGCCAAAGCAAGTGTTTTGGAAATCTCAGGCTGAATTTTTTTAGCAAGTACAAAAATATATATTTGGAAGCCTAAATGTTAAAAAATAAGTCTGCTTTTCATGAGAAAAAATGTCTGTGCAGTTAATGAGCATTGTTCCCTTGTGCGTGCGCATGATTTTTGTACTGTATTCTGGGGTGATGCCACTGATAAATGTTTTAACAATTGGCCTTTGCCTGACTCAGTGGAATGAAAATAATCGAAAGTTGAACATTTTGTGTGGTGTGTTCTCATGTTATAAAGTGTAAGCTCGCCATACTTCAATGATGACGGCAGCAAGGATCGGGCATAAACATTTTATTTAGATTCCCAATAAAATGTAACAAAAGTAGTGTAAATGCACTCAACACAGTCAAATATTTCACAAAGAAGTAGAGCTTTTTTGGCTGGAGACAAGCTTAGCATTACCCATCCAAATAAAGTGTTTAATGCACATAAAATAAAAACATTTTTTTAAACCTCCAAACCTCAATAACCATAGAAACTTGTAACAATGAAATCTCTAGGTAACGGCAATATTTAAGCATGAATCATAGACCTGTTGGCTCAGCACATTAACTACGGCATGTTTACCACAGTTATAAAACAGCAACATAATTTCGACGGCAATAATTTACATTTACAAGTCATACGTAGCTCTCTACAAGCAAAGAAGCTGTTCACAATTTCAGAGGCGCGATTTTCAGGCATGTAAACGGCCTCAGCTGGGATTTTGTACATCAAGACGTGGCAGCCATCTTGTGCTAAAATTTTGCCAACAAAGTAAAAACAAAACAAAACCACAACCCAAAAACAAAAGTGGAACCCAGTCTCTGATTCTCACGCTACGTCACGGTCACGACAGGATTTCTTGCCCGTGAGAGCTTTGATCGGTGTGGTCGATGTCGGGCAGTCTGATCTCCACCGTGATGGGCTGAGACGAGCTTCGGTCTCTCACCAAGCGCTCTTCGTCGTCTGTGGGTAACAAGGGGTGTTTTTCACACAACAAACAGAAACCCGTGGTTGCTTAATGGAGAAAAGAAAACGCAGCACCAGTTTGTGCTGTCATTCATTACCGATCTGTTTGTTAAACAACACTGAGCTGCTGCTTAAGGAGCATGTGAGGGTTCCACCCATAATACTTTGGGCATCCAGTGCTTTTCACGTATATAACATTCTGTCTTTGAACTGTAAATAAGATACGCCTGCTTGCCTGCGACAACTCTGTACTCAACCCCGTAAATTTATTTTATTTATATCCTCCGGCATGGCAGGCGTATGTAATATATCCAAGTCCAGCGGAAGAGAAATTACATAACGCCTTATAACGCCATCACGTATCTCACAACCGAAACTGTGTTTGGGCTCGTTCAACACTTCTATTAGCATTTAACAGGAAGTGGTGCAGATGAACTGGGTCGAGGCTATTGTAAAGCATACTACCATGCCAGAGGGCCACGGGGTGTTCAGAGCGGCACCTGCGAGAGGCGCCGTGCTCTACGGAAGACGCGTGTCCACGGCACCAACTGCCCTACGGACGCCACCGAAAGTAGCGGCAATTGTAAAAATGCACGGACCGACGACGACACGACGAGGCCGAACGGGCACCGTCGCCGATCCCGTCACAAACTTGCCATGGAAGTCGATATCGGCGTCGCTGTGCGGCGTGGACGGCGTGGTGGGCTCCACGTGCGCCACCTGCACCACCTCCTCGTATTGCGGCGGCTCGAGGTTGAGGCTGCTGTCGCTACCCGAGCCGGCGCCGCTGCCTCCGCCGATCCCTCGGCCGACGTAACCGCCGTGCACCCTGCCGATGCCCGCCATCGCGCCGCCGCCGCCGCCGGCCGCCCCAGCCTCGTGCGCGTTGCGATTGGCCAGCGCCGCCATGGCGGACACGCCCACCGCTGGCGGAGGGAGCTCCTCGCCCGGCTCGGGACTCGTCTGTGAAGCAGAGGTAGGCGTTTTGTGGGGGGGGGGTTGTTATTTTCTTCTTTTCGTGAGCGGGTGAAAATTTATTCATAATTTATTCATAAGGAGTCAACCGATACAGGATGAGTGTTGTTTTCCGTGGAGGATATTGGTCACAGAGGTGTCTGGGAAATTTGCTAAATGAGCAGAAACCGGTGGTCAGGCAAGCAGCAGCATGGTTTGGGTCAGCTGAGCTGGAAATGTAAACAAACTAAATAACTAACTGATAATGATTTGATGCCCATCTTAGAATTATATTTGATATATTTAACGCGTAATTTTGAAACTAATTCACCTCAAGCTGATTCCATCATATTTGATGGTATTTATAACGTGTATATGTTCCTTTTAGCAATGCAGAATATATTTTAAAAGCAAGAAAAACTAGATTTTAAATGACCAAACATCTTGAATGCAGAACCCTAACTAAAAAAATCTTGAAACTCAGAGCGTTTCCTATGTAAATAAGTTACAAGGTACACAAATCAGGAAACACTATTTTTTACACGCCATCAGATACAAATATCCATTTTCATTCATGAAATTACAAGCTTTGTCCAGACGTCACCACGCTGGTCTATGTGAGTTGGTGAAGGGGAGACCTTGGACTGTTTTTCACTCATCATTTGACACTGATTTTATTTGTATCAGGAAATTTTAATCAGGTCGTTGGGTTCATAGCAAAGTACACCGATTGTAATGCAACAGCGGTTTTCCCCGTACCACACCGAAAATGTATCATTAAAGCTCCACTCCTATCAATTATTACATTAAATGAGCACTACTTTGAGGGAGTCAACAGCCGTGCTGTTATGCACTTACACCCCAACAGAAATGTGGAATTCTAGCCACCGTCTCTGGTGTCAATAACAAAAACGATCGCTCAGCTCCATGCTTGCTCGAGCAAGGAAACACCAACTTGTTATCAATGCAGCATTTATTGATGTGTCTGCTGGCAGTGGGTCTGGTCAGGGATGGTGGGTATCGATGGTCAAAAAGGAAAGGCACTTACGGGGAAGCCTAGAGCCTTGAGGATGTTGAGTTTGCACATGGGGCACGTGCGATGATCCAGCAGCCAAGGGTCCACGCACGCTTTGTGGAACAGGTGTCTGGTATCAGAGACATGTGCAAGGGCAAGTGGGTGTGGGAGAGGGGAGAGGTGAGAGGCAGTGGCATTTGCTTTAAAAAAAAAAACAATTTGTAGATTTTCCTCAATCTACTTGTGGATGAAGGCCTTCCAATGCCACGTTGGTTGTGTGGTTTGTTTGATCACATTGGGCCACACTGGTCAGTGTGGGTTAGTGTAGCGGGAAGACAGAACTGGTTCAGATACCATTCACTGGAAGATGAAGAGCTCCCCATGTATTTTGGTGATAGGGGTATTGTTCTACCATACTTCATCACACGGGTTGGTAAAGGACCAGTTCAAATATCACTCGCCACTGATGGTAGCAGTGGCCAGGTTCACACAGCCCTGTATGCTAACCACCGGGTGGAAAATACTGCACCACTTATCCATTCTGTGTTTTTTTTATTTCCGGGTTCTTAATAAGTCTTCAAAGATGACACAACCAAAAAAATCTCTCGGTAGAGCACACAGAGGATGTTTGCTCCAAGCACTGACATGAGTTAATGACAAAAACTTTAAAACCAAGGTCAGCTGCTCAGTTCGTGGTGCTCGAGAGACATCACTGCATTGACGTTTTAAAACGTATCGGTGTGAAGTCACCAGTGTCAATGACGTGTTTGAATGAGACCAAAGTCTGCTTTCCCATTAGCGAAACTTCAAACAGGCTGGGACACGTTGCCTGGAACAAAGTAACTCGGCACATATTTCTATGAATATTTTTTGTTGCATATTCTATTAATGAATCGCGTAGGTTACAGTGCGTGCGTTTGGGTTTGAATTAAAGTAACAGAGATAAATTGCAAACATTAAAAAAGACATTATTATAATAATTTACGATCATTTGTCAATCCACTACTGGTCTCCTACCCATGACATAGTCGTCAAGGGGGGTTGCTTGACCATACTTCACCAGGGTGGTCAGTGAAGGTTGGTGAAGTGGGGTGCCCAGGACTAATTCAGATACTACTCATCACTGACCTTACCCCTGGCTCAAAACAAAACTATCTCCACCAATATAAACCCGTTTATATGTGATTCAGTATTAGATAATGGTTGGAGCATTATGTATAGTTTCCAAAATTAAACAAACACAGGGGTACCCGGTTGCAGGCAGTCAGTGTACAAACTTACTTGCAGGGTAATATCCGTACTACATCATTGGGCTTGTAGCCTTCAATGCAAACAGCACAGTTGTCGAAGTCAAGTTCCGTTTCCTAAAGTCAGTTTAGGGGAAGTCGGGGGGAGACAAAATACAAACCAAAATGTTTTGGACACGCGACGGAAAAACATGATGCCAATGATGGAGTCATTTGCTACGTAAGAAAAAGCCACAGCCACGAAGGCCATTGCTTCTAGGAGTCACGGATTAGAGAGCAGCTGTCAGTTTGATTGCTGGATACGAGGACGGCATTCCTGACTTGCACAGATTAACAAACAGCAGCTCATCCTACGGATGGAGGAGGTTCAGCAGACGGGGAGGTTTTTCTCCGACACGGTAATATCGGTGGAACTGTGATGACACGGAGTTGTGTTTTCAGACATTCCACAAGAACCGCACCGCTGGGCCACGTCCCTTGGCTGCCAATTTCATTGGCAGTGAGTTATAAATGAGAAGCAGCGGTGGCGGCAGACTGAAGAATAAAGGTAATCTTTAAAAAAAGTCACTGCATACTACAGTTATAAAAAGACCACTTTAATATTATATAGCTGCAAAGATACAACTAATGCATTTGGGAATCTTATCAAGTGGTATTGATCGTGTAATTAACGTATATCAGTGTTTTAATGGCCATAAGCCTATTTGGGCCCAGAAGTACATTACAACAGTATGCTTTCCGATTTATTAAAATAAGACATGCTGACTTATATGTGGATTATTACGTGCATTTATGGCACAACACCAAATCCGTTGGTAAATGCTTGCCTGATCCCCTTTCTTGATGGTTTTCAGTGGAAGTTTAGTCATTGCCTTCTTGGCAGCATCTCCCAGTCTCCTCTGTACAAGTGCACAGACACAACACACATTAAAGAAACTCCTCATCGGCCTTGTAAACAAACTAAGCACGCATTCACAGATCGCAGATTAAAACCTTCGCCAGCAAATTCGCACTGTTGCGTCTTTTCAAAGCAGGTTTTTTGGAAGTTCGTCGCGCTAAAAAAACAACCCAAAACACACAACTTGCCAGCGTGTTCAAGGATCAATTTGGCTCTGCAGCCATTAACATCTGCTTGCCCTACATGGCCGCCACAGTTCACTGTAACCCAAAGGGCAGGCTGTTGGCTAGAGACAGCCTGTCCAACGCGACCCGAATTCTGCCACGCACAGACGTCCTTTGGTCTTTTGAGCCACGTCTCGGCCCATGCTGGCACAGTCGGAGCTCGCGAGGGGATTAAAATTCTGTCTGCAGACACAACCCTACACATTCGAGTGGCCCAGGAGCCGCCACTGATGTCACTATTTATGACCCATTGAGAAACCCCTCTGTTCCCTGAGATTCCATGTGGCCTGCTTGGTGAGATTCGCATAAGCTGGCTATTGTAAGTGCCGGGGATTACACGTGGGGAACCACATATAAATAAATATATGCATCTGTCTGTATACACAGCGCCTTGGGTACACCACACCACCAGAATATTAACACCCAGGTGTTTAATTCTTCCGGGGGAGATTTCGGTTTTGTGTGAAATTTCAAGCTCTATTAAGAAACCCTCGACTACTAAGATTGTTGCTTTTATTCCAACCCTACGGCAGTTGGCTTTGAATTACGGTAAAACTCTTGCAATAACATTACGCACATTTTCGAATGCTCTCAAAACAATGACGTGTTCAGTTTTGTTTTTAAAGCTGCGACATTTATTTTGGGTGCAGCAAAAATAATCTTGGAAACGCGATGAAAATCTGGACCGTGACGCTTGTAGTGAGGGCGGCCCGCGCAGCCAAATCTGTAGGGGCGTTTTTGTCACCCCCGTTATAGTCGTGCGCAAGCCATGAATGAAGAACCATTCATAACCGGCAGCCGAGAATATGCACACGCGTGTAAATCTGGCAAGAGGAACGATGCTGTTGGTGTCTAATTATACAAGGCCCAGCAGTGCAGGCTTACTTTGAACCCAAACCTTTTTTTGTTTGTTTAAACCGCAAAGAAAATATTTTCGCTCCGGCGTTTCGAGCGACGCGCCGCGTCGACAAGCGCGGCGCCGAAACCGGGTCGTGTCTCACGTCTAGGAGGGCGTCGGGGCGCACCTGGTGGCGGTCTCGCGCGCTGGCGTAGCGTAGCCTCTGGACATAGTAGAAGACGAGCCACGCCAGCGAGATGATCATGAGGACGATGAACGAGATGGAGACGAACACCACCGACGTCCGGCTCACAAACTTCTGCACGTTGCGCGTGCCCACCGTGACGTGCAGCATCACCGTGATGTTCCGCTCGAGCAGAGACATCAGCTCCTTCCCCTTGAGCTCCGTGACCATGATGACCACGATGTCACCCGTGTCTGAAGAACGAAACGAGCAGGGGGAATGCGTTCGTTGCACACGGTCACATCCGCGGATGGTTTCCATCGCCGGTGCACTCATCTCCAAGTCGGCGGGGTTTCTGGTTTCAGCAGCTCACCTCTACCCACCTTAACGATGTGTTTGTGGAAAACCTGCAGGGTCAATGTGATGTTTGCACACAGTGTGACAGGTTGGAACATTTATTGAACATGACTGCACTAAAAGGTGACATCAATCTGACATTGGGATTATTTTCACGGCGCCCGTCTTCTGCGCTTGATATCAGAGCGTGGAAGTCCTAGACTGAAAATCAACAGTAATACATGTTATTCAATTTACACTTTCAATATTGTGGTCACAAAGATGAGATTACCTCCACACCACCAGAAAATGCATTTTTGAAATCTTGCTTATGCTAAGGGCACAGACACCTGTTTATCATCAAATTCCTACATCTGTACGAAATTATGGTAAATATCAGCAAGTGTCTCCGTAACAATTACTTTGGGGTCACACGAAAACTCACTTACTTGCTCCGGCCGGACGGGAAAAAACCCAAATACGATTCAGCAACAGCAAGACACAAGAGCAATATCACACCACCAACATCCTGTTGTGGTGTCACAAGGTAATAAAACACAGCTCCGCTTTCACCGCTTGAGACCAGATACAACCCATGTGTCTTCATATCGGTTCTGCTGCACTGCCATCTCAATTCCGCACTGCTAGTAAACAAAACAGAAAGTCGCTATTAATTAACAGAGCTAGCCTGTTCAAGGGTGATTTTCGGTCACTGTGATGGTTTTGTGTGTGGACACTTAAAACTCTCAAGGGAAGAATTTGTAGTCAAAATTGAAAAGGTCAATAAAACAAAAGGGAAGCTTGAAAATGAATTTCTCTGCCATGAGAATAATGCTTGCCACACAAAGAGGATATTTGTAAACAAGTAAATACAAGAATCCCCCGCTTTACATAACGGATGCATTTCTGGCAAATGCTACTTCATTCGTAAATGTTAAAATCAGGGATACGTTCCTAGTCAGTGAGCAGTGGTTAAGTCATGGAAACGAAGGGACAGGAGCACCTCTTCATTTGACGATGAAGCTGAAGCCATAGGAATGTTTACCGGACGAAGCACTCATCTTTCTAAGCACTTTATACAAAAAATAACCATCACCTAATGCTATATATTTTACCGAACCCGTGGGCAGTGACCACAGCAAATGGCTGGTAGATGGAGGCTGAGCATGTGGCGGATTTTCGGCGGTATGCACTATGCACATACAGTGCAGTATTACATCACAAAAAGTCTGTTTTCACCGCGTGCGTTCCAAGTTTGAAAACTGCCATTTTTTTCACGCATCCATGAAAAAGAACACATGCCAAACACGACACTTCTAAGGAAACATGTCCCCTTATTAGTGGCGACGTATATGCAACAAAAAAAATGGGGGGTGAGAGGGGATTCCGTATATGTTGTATACAACGTTATATACAAGTTTCTTAAAACTAACCGCCACTCACCACCTAGCAGTACAAATGATCACACCACAATTACTCGATCAGCCGGTCACATGTGGTGGGGTAAAGTGTGGATATTCCCCATCTCTTCCAAGACATCTAGTAGGCATTAAGGGTAGGTCAAATACCCTCTAGTGCAGCCAGACCCTTTCACCAGCACTGGCACGTGCAAGAAATTGCAAACCTGCACCTTTACTCCCCCATACATATAGGTATACATATTTCTTACGGTCACCTCATTAATAAAATAGTATTGATTTAACTGTGACTGTGGTGTGGTCCAGACTGTCAACCACATTGAAAACCACTCCCCACTGCACGCCTGTGTAGCCAAAATCCATTCTGCAAAACCCCAAGCCATACAGCGGCTTTTAAAACGTCACGTGGAATTCTAGTGGTTGTTATTTCACATGCCATACCAAAGAAGAAGGAACTGCAGTCTCTTGAATGCAAAACACAAGTGATGATTATGTAGGCATAAAAGGTGATTTCTAGACAGCGCTGGGAGTGATTGTGGCCATTAGATCGGCTCTCCCATCACGCCTGGCATGTCATGCAATATCACCATGTTGCATGTATAATGCACACAGCCTCGTGTTAGAAAAAAATACAAATTGAACAAAGGACAATAAATATCTGGCTGAGAGACCATCACTTGCATTCAATAAAATAGGCAATAACAAATGCCGAACATTCTATGGTCAGCCCACACGCCTGGATAAAGCTGAAGAAACCCTTGTTTTCCTGTACAGTACGTCAAACTGTGTAAAGTAATTACTTGTCCCTTGCACACGTTTGTATGCAAGAACTGCATTGAGTACACGTGGAAGCATGCTACGCGTACCCAATGATAATTCCTCGTGTATCCATGTGGCTGACGCACTGTCAAATCAGCGAGCTTGTTGAGTGAGAAAAAAATGAAAGCATGCTAAAATCACTCCGTGGATTTTTTTGTATCCCGCTTAAACACTCGCAGCTGGAGGCACGTCTCACATAAGTTCCAATGAAATGCCAGGCAGCGTTCAACCAATGAACATATATATTAAACATTACATGATTATGTTTTCCCTACGTTACTGGGGCCATGCTCGGTGCTGTTGGCCGAATGGCTGTCAAGGTTTAATGATATCGTGATGTCCAAGTTTACCCCAGCATATTGTGCTGTGAGCGTCATGTCATGAGATGAAGAATCTATTTTCTGATCTCTCAAGGGGCATTGCAACCCTTCATGTGACAGAATGGCCCAAGGCGTAGAAGTGGGCATCATAGAGCTACCTCTGAAAACCCTTAAAGTCACCTCTGATCCACACAATAGACGGGAACGCTTTTCCCAGTCACTCTACCACTGAGAGTAATGATTGTTGCATGACGGTCAATCTGCTATTTTCAAATACCAGGGCTAGAGTTTAACAAAAATGTTAAGAACAGAATAAAAGTTAATGCGATGGGGGTTTTGAGCAATTATTGGTGACCAGACTGAAACCATCCCAGGGGGCTGTCTGGATTCGAACCTAGGATCTCAGCGGTGCCAAGTCAGGGCTTGGACTTCTGAGCCACCCGGTCACCTCCAGGTTTGATAATTTATCTCAATATTGACTTTAACCAAATTTGTCATTACTTTAACATAAATTTATTCCATGACAAGCAGACCGCTGAAGTCAACAAACTATATTGGCTTGACGTTAAGCAGCATTCCATACACTTCTCAATCCACAAAAAAATCAATAACGTATGCCAGAGACCAACAGAGGCCACCATCACCGTCCCCACAGCATGGAATGCCAAAAGCAAACAGCAGAAAGAGAGTCTGAGATTGAACCGAAGGCCCATTTTTTGGCACACGTAAATTTGCTGACTGGTGCATTCTATGGACAGATGCGAGAACAATGTACGATTGTGTGCACCAGCGCCGGCTGCATCCAATGCGTCTGTGAAAAGGGCATGTCTGCAACCCGGCTCATTAGTAAGGCAAGCACACGGCTGGACGAGCAGGAGTAAATTGTGTGATTGAAGAGTTTACCGTTACAATGAAAATTGACCAACTCGTGCATGTGGCCTACTTTTACGCACAATAGCTGTACGTACAGCACATTGTCCACAGTAAAAAGCGTAGTCTCAAATTGCGTTTTCATATAATCCTGCTGTTATGCTTGTCAAAATGTAAACATTTACGGCCAATTTATACTACGTTCCAAAGTAGGTCACATTACCTATATGTTAAGTAGGGTCTCAGCACATGCTGAAAGACAACGATGTCCAGAAGCTGACCATCGCGCTTCGAAGAATCGCAAAGAAGAAGAAGCACATGCGCAAAGCTTTATTTGATTTAACCTGTCAGCAATTCTGTGCCAAATCCCGAGATTGAAGATCATTTAAATGAATTGCGGTACTTCCAAAGGCTCTAAAGATTAAAGATACTAAATAATGAGAAAGGAACCCAAGCCTTTCAAGGCAAAGCTTCACCCACCAGCGACAAGCATCAATAGAGCTATGAATCTCACAATACATTACCTTCCAGATCAACATCGTAATGCAGTTCAATGAAAAGACAACCCATGTACTGGACTGGCTGTCCTGTAGGTAAAAAAAAACCAGGAGATTACAATCTTTCACACCGCGTATTTAAATTAAAATAGGTGGTGGGAGCAACGCTGCACGTTGCAGCATACTTTTACGATCTCAATTTATTGCCATTTTATGGAACTCCATATCTGTCTCGGGTGGCACGGTGGCGCGGTGAGTAGCGCTGCCGGCTCACAGCCAGAAGGTCTGGGGTTCGAATCCCGGCTAGGGTGCCTTTCTGTGTGGAGTTTGCATGTTCTCCCCGTGTCCGCGTGGGTCTTCGCCGGGCACTCCGGTTTCCTCCCACAGTCCAAAGACATGCTGCTGCATAGGTTAATTGGCCTGCGGACTAAATTGCCCCCGGTGCCCTGTGATGGACTGGCGTCCCATCCTGAGTACAGCCGTGTCTCGCGCTCTGTGACTGCCGGGATAGGCTCCGGCTCACCACGACCCTGTACAGGATTAAGCGGGTTCTGACAATGGATGGATGGCTAATGTCTCTCACTTTTAGCGTTTGGCCTCGCGCCAAAAATAAATCGTGTCACACACGTGTTTGGTAAGACCTTGGAGCTGACAACAGCGTTGTGCAACTGGTGCGAGATGTGGAAAGTGGCGGCACATCCTCCACCACGACGGGACTTTCGTGAAAATTGTGGTTACTTGGATATGAAAGTTGAGTGCACAGAATTATGACGCCACTGCCAAGAGAGGAACCTTTGTTTGCACGGCTAACCCATTGGTTAAAGTAAAGCATCCAAGTCCTGCAAGTACGGTGGTAATAAAAAGATTACAAAAGTGCTTCGCTAAATAATAAAGACGTTTGCATTGCTTAGAAGGAAAACCTATTTCTGTTATGAACAAGGCCTACAAATGACATGTATTGTTATTATTAATAAAAAATCATAAAATTGTTGTTGCTTTGGTTTTTTAATGGTTGTTTTATCTTTCGTTGTTGACATACCGTTCTCTTCGCGGCCCTTGGGCAGCGCTTTGTGACCCTCGGGTGAAAGGCGCTATCTAAAACGCTATCATTATTATTAGTACAGCACCCTATCCAGTTGGACCAAGCCCATACCACCACCACACCTGCTCACAAATGAGTTGTGTCTTCGACGCGAGTACTCCAAGCTTTGACGTGCGATGAAGATACATCTTCTGTCACTACACGTGGGACTGCATGCGATAGCTTAGTTATTCTGTGTAGTACAGCCGTGTCTGCACAATACTATTAATACAAATAAAGGCCAGGAGTACTTATTAAATAATGGTGGTCACGCCGGCGCTATTCAGTGGGCATCTGCTGTGTGTAATGAGGCAACCGGAGTGTTGGGTGCCCGGGGGCTATTTACCCAAAGCAGCATATTGAGGAGGCTCATGAAAATATAAACAGGCAAATAAATAAATATCCTAACATCCCTTTCACAACTTTATTGCTATATTACAATTGTGAGGAGAATTGCGATTTGGGAGTTCTGAAATCAACCTCGGGCTATCACTGAACCTTTATGACTCCCAACCGTCTAGCCTATGCAAACATGTACAGTATTGCCCTGCAATCCAATCCTGCCCAGGCATACTGATTGAATACATACTATCTGCACAAGCCACATCTACGAACGCACTGTGCCAGCCTCACCAACTCGTCATTCATACCTGCTCGTATTTGGCGACGTAGCCACTTTCCTACCCTGCCCATCCCACCACCCACACTTGCTCACCTTTTAAACCGATACTTTACTAACCCCGCCCATCCAAGGCATGTCTACCCACCCCACTACATTATTACAGTACATACCTGAGTACCAGCTCACCTGCAGACCCCTGACTTGTGTTAGGAATTCGCTGCACACATTGTGCACGTGGTCATCATTATGATTTTCAGTATCCGATTGATCTTGCACAGGGTCACGGGGGGCCGGAGCCTGGTGGCGCGGTGAGTATCGCTGCCGCCTAACATCGAGAAGCTGCCGGGCTCGATGCCCGCCTCGGGTGTCTTTCTGTTCGAGTTTGCATGTTTTTTTGCCACAAGTATGTGTGGCTGCTTGCAAATTGGAACCTTTGCAAAAAGGTGTCCATTTAGTATTTTTAAGACCTTAACACTTAACACAAAAACATGCATCCACTCCATCCTGCTCACCCACTTACAGTGCAACTGCTCACCAAACGATACCTGCTCACCCAACACATGAGTAACTCGCTCACCCAATTCAGAACTTCAAATCTCAACGACGAAAAATCCACTCAATACCTACTGTACACGCTTACTCAACCCGTTCCGCTTTGTGACCCTCGGGTGAAAGGCGCTATATAAATTGAATTATTATTATTATTACTCAACACATACCCACCCAACCCGTACTTGCTCCATTGAGGGAGTCAAACCCATACCCACTGGCGCTATTAACCATGCGGTATTAACCGTGGGCAATTCCAGGCGGCACGGGAGGGCCATGGCTGGCTGTTTGGCTGAGCGTTATTCAGCATAGACAGTTCCACAACAGTTTCACAATTGATTAGTCACGTATATAAGAATGCTTGATTACTCCTTGGTGCTCTGTTAAAATAATTCCATTGAATCTAAGATTACAATTATTGCGACATTCATCGGGAGGATTCTGTGCTTTATAATCAGTGTGGGGAGGCATAATTTAATTGAGCTTGGGGCCCCATAATAACTGAGACTGGCCGTGCCCATACCTACCCACCCCACAAGACTTGGAATTGCTCACACAACCCACACTTGCCCAAGCAACACATACCTGTCCATCCAACTCATACCTGGCCACCAAGCAAATACACACTCATCTAACCCGCACCTGCCCACAAATCTGACACCTGCCCATCCACGACAACACAACTACTGACCCAACCCCAACCTGCCACTATCACCACCACTACATATTCCCTTACCCATGGACAGACACATTTGTGGAAGCACTGTACCTTTGTGGTGCATCGCTGCCGTCTCGTTTACCGTGCCGGGCCCGTTGAAAATCACCACAGCCGAGGCGTTGTGGGCCAGCGCGCGCAGAATCTTGTCGCGCACCGAGCAGTTCTCTTTGGAGATCAGGGCCACCCAGGGCACAGCGGGGGCCGCCTTGGAGCCACCGGCGCTACCGGCCTGCTGCTCCCTCGACAGCGGTCCCTGCTGCTGCAGTTGGTGCGCGGATAGCGGCGGCGGCGGCGGCACATTGAAGCGGGTGTTGGCCGGGTCGCAGGCCGAGCGGTCTCCCGTGGGGGCCACTAAGAGGCCCCGAGCCTCCACCTTGGGCGAGTCGTCCCCGTACCGGCCGCACTCCGTGCGCTCCGAGCGCGGCTCTCGGCTCTCGGGGTCCACGTAGGAGATGTTCACGAAGGCCGTGTACCACGACTCCTCCTTGTCGGCGGCCGACGAGGCTCCGGGCCACGCGGCGGGGCTCAGCAAGGCGGCGGCGACCAGACGGCACAGCAGGCCCGCCATTGTGTCTGCTGCTCCACCACCAACTTCCTCCACCTCGTCCAACTTCCTCCTAAGCCGCCGCTTCCTCCAGCAACAGCAGCGACCCTCCTTCCTACAAGCCGGTCCGCGGACAGCCCACACAACCACCACGACATCTGAAAACACGAACGAACACTTCTGACACCTGCAGCACCACGGCGCGGCCTATGGACGACAACAAAGCCAAAGACCCCCATCCCGCATACAGCCTTAACAGAGACGCTAGGGTCAGGGGCTGTTAGCAAGCACCTATAAAGGCCAGCGTGGCACACGAGGGGGTGGGTGGTCAGCACCGTGCCGGGCCGCCTTTCGCTCCTTAGTGGCGATTGTTTACACAGCACCAGGTGCTCACTTGAGGTTGAGTCGACCTGCAACCACCATAACGCTTTGTGACCCTCGGGTGAAAGGCGCTCTATAAATGCTATTATTATTATTATTATAACAAAGAGCCCCCGTATAGCCTTAAAAGACTGTAGGGGAAAGTGCCACCACCACACCAGCAGCACCTACTGCAACAACCATCGTCAGCACCATCCGACTAACACCTCAGACAAAGATCCCCCATATAGCCTTAACAGACTGTAGGGGCAAGTGCCGTTAGCGAGCACCTATTAAGGTCGACACGGCACACGAGGCGGTGGGTGACCAGCACCACGCCCGGCCGCCTTTGTCTCCCTAGTGGCAATGTTTACACGCTGCACTAGGTACTCATTTGAGGCCGAGTCGACCTAGGGGAGGCCCAGGACCGGTTCAGAAAATCGTCACTGGTTATTGGCCGTGAGCGGGATAAGAACTCGGGTCGCCAGGTTTGTAGCCCAGCGCGCTAACCACTGGGCCAACACCTCAGACACAACCCCCCATCACAACTATTATCAACACCACATACGATCGTCGCCACCACAACCACCTTCAAAAACACCAGTGCGACTCACTCTTTCCGGTCCTGTCCCTCCAGCAGATCCCGATGTCGAAGGGGGCCGGTTCTTGCTCCGTTTCACCTCCTCGCACGTTTCCAACTGGTTACAAATCCACAGGAGCCCAGGGTGGTCTCCTCCTCGGACCTTGTGTCCCCTTACTGGAATCTTCTAACCAAGCAGAGTCCTGGCATTCAGGAGCTAGTCTCCCTACAGTCCGCGTTTTGCTCCAAAGAGCCGCTCCTCCAAACAGACATAGACCATAAATGGTTCACCTCTCACTCAGGTCGGCACCGCAAATGGTAATAAATAGATCCCGGCTCTTCACGGTTTTCGGTACCCTTCTTCCAGATCCCAACACCCACGATTGTCGTCGTTTCTCTCCTGCCGCCGGTGCTCCGAACCGGGCGGGCTGATCGTCGGAGATGTCGACAACGTGGGGCCGCTTCCCAGCGTTGGGTCCTCTTGTCAGATTCAGACCCAGATGGACATCGACCTCCCACCCCCAGCACCCAGGGGTAAATTCCTGTCCGTTTCCTAAGAGCAGCGGCCAGTTAGCTTCGGCACTCAGCGAGGCTCTGAACAGCTTCCCCCCCACGCCAGTTGTTATTGTTGTTGTTATTGCTTCGGACGATCAAGCTGTGATTAATGATTAATCTCGGCTAACGCAGAGGGGGGAAAATGCCCCGCTGCATGGCTCCCCGTGCGCGGTACACACACACATCTACATGTAGGAAGAGACACAGATCCACACAACAAAAGGACTCCCATCCGAGAATACATTACTGGTTGGATAGCGGGGGCGGGGGAGCACTCTTCCTCCTCCTCTTCCTCCTCGCATCATCGCGATGATCGGGCGGCGACAAGGTTGTGGTGTGGTGTGTGTGAGCGGAACCGAGATCGAACCCGGCAACGAAAATATTACAAGCCTGCCGAGACACCCATGACGAACCGTGAGCCTAACGCGCAATAACCACGCAGCGATAGGGGGGGAGAGCCGTGGGATGACCAAGAAACAAACCACTGTCTCTTGTCAGACCGCAAATTCGCACACAGCCTTACAAATCATGCTATGCGCGCGGCACAGCTTAGACGGGGAACAAGAGGGCACATTCGGGCACCCCAGACAACAACAACCCAAACACGCAGGCCGCCGCTGGTAACCGTGTGCCCTGTAAATAAATAAATAAGGGTTAAGCGGCTAAATTTGGTCAAGAATAAACGTGTCGGCCGCGCAGCTCTAGTGCGGTAACTTGTTGGACTCCCTGTTCCGGAGTCGCTTGTGTTGGAGGAGACGTCAGCCCGGCACGTCACGACACATTGAGATGACGCAGCACCGCCGCCTTATCCGCGCTAGCAAATGCAACGCGCGCCGTCGTCATTGCAGCGGCGCGACGCGGCACAGTGAACGGCGGTGGGTTGTAGATATGGTAGTTCGCACGGGAATGGGCACGACGTTTCGCGTGGGGGGGGGGCAATGACGCCTAAACTAAGGATAGATAGATGGATGTGTTTATTATTACTGCAGAAAAAAATATCTAGCAAGCTCTTTACGTGATTTCGCTGCGACACAACAAACATGCGAATATACACAAATAAATACATTATTACAATAACACATTAACCAAACTAAAAAAGATATAATTTAGTTTGCGGGAGGGACTAGTGTGATCAATTTATAGAGGAAATTATTGTTTCGCAAAATTAGTTCGCAATTTTAAAAAATTATTGATGAAATAATAATAGTATTGCAAAGGTCTAGTCCGTCTAAGTCCGTCCTTTTCGTTGCCGTGAGGGCATCGCACCCGACCCTCATTCTTCACCTTGCGGGTGGTGGGCGCACAAGGAGGGATTATATCCTTCGGCTTGCCTGGGAACGGCTGGGAATCCCCCGGGAAGAGCTGGAGTCTGTTGCTGAGGAAAGGGATGTCTGGTCCACTCTCCTTGGACTGCTGTCACCGCGACCCTCACCAGGACAAGCGGTTTAGAAAATGGATGGATGGATGGATAATAGTATTTATAATAATAGCATTTATAATGACAGTACTCCATATGTACTGGGTTAATTGGTCAGCATAAATTGCCCCCGGTGCCCAGCGATGGACAAACGTCTCGTCCTGGGTATAGCCCTGCCATGCGCCCCGTGTCTGCCGGGATAGGATTCGGCGTCAGCGCCACCCTCTACAGGATTAAGCGGGTACTGTTGGTGAGTATGTATTTGATACACTGCTCAAACGTATTCTTGTATTTTTTTCATTCATTCATTGTCAGAAACCGCTTAATCCTAGTGTACAGGGTCGTGGCGAACTGGAGCCTATCCGGGCAGACACAAGGCACAAGGCAGAGCTCTACCCAGGATGGGACGCCAGTTCATCACAGGGTACCGGGGGAAATTTAGTCAGTAGGCCAATTAACCTTGCACCAGCATGTCTTTGGACTGTGGGAGAAAACCGGAGTGCCCGGCGAAAACCCACGCGGACACGGGAAGACCATGCAAACTCCACACAGAAAGCCACCCGAGCCGGGCTACGAACTCGGGTCCTTCTTGCTGTGAGGCGGCAGCACCACCGACATACACAGGTGCTTCCCCTCATTCACCAACCTGCACTGACGAGTGTGGTGAAGTATGGTTAAATAGCCCCCCCACGTCGCTCGTGGCGTGGGGAAAGACAGTCTTCATCCAGCAGTGGATTGATGTTCATCGCATAAAATTGTCAACCCTAATCCACCTGCAGGGCAGGGACGTGCCTGTAGGTGGCAGTGCGTACGAGGCTGGGATCCGGCTATCTGTGCGGAGGGTCTCCTCCAAAGCATGGGTTTTCTCCAGGCACGAAGGTGTCATCCAATATGTATACGTGCTAAAGACGATATGGTTAATTATTCTCAGCAGGACGTCCATGAAAGAGTCTGGGAGACCTAGGCTTCCAGCGTGATAATGCGCAATAATGTTGTATTAAAATAAAACGACTGAAAGATCCTTGTTCCTGATGAAGCCGATTGCAACTATCAGCGAAACGTCGTACCTTCATTGTAAGTGTTGGGGGTTCGCTCTCCAACATACCGGTGTGCTGAAGTAGTAACGATTTGGCACGTTTTGGTCACGTGACAAGCCTTTTCTGATCGGCTGTGTCGGGTGGAGGCGGGTTTGCGACACTTACTTTGTACGTGACCTAACTCATAAAAAAAAGCTATACTATGAAAGACTCTCGCTGAGTGCACAGCTGGCAAATCATTATCATCACAGTATTAACGAAAGCATGGCTTTAATTTGATGAAGCACTGTATACATTTCTGTTTAATTACGACCTTGTAGCTGAATTGAGCACTGATCTCCAACCGGCATATTGGACAATACATGCACAGCCCTGTCAATCCACTGATG
>JAZEWU010000016.1:7604501-7645713 GCA_036362915.1 Geotria australis
GTAATAATCATTGCATAAAAAAGTGCGCTGAAACAACAGCTGGCAGTCGTTAAAATTATGTTTAGGCCTAATTATAATTCGCTGCCATATATTGTTTTGATTCTCCGTTGTACAGGACAATGTCTACAACAATAAAATAAAAGTCTACGTAATAGGGATGGAATGAAAGCATGTGATAATGTATTGAATATCCAGATCACTGTTCATCATTTATCAAATTACACGTCTCGCTCAAGTGTGTTTTGACTGGAACAGAGTAGCGCGGTGCTAACATCTGCGCCTTACAGAAAGAAGGTTCTGCCCGAGGTTGTTCGATACCCGCCTCGGGCGCCTTTCTGTGCGGAGTTTGTGTGTATTCCCCCTGTTCTGCCTAGGTTTCCTTCAGTTTCTCCGGTTTCCTCCCACAACTAAAAGAACACTCATTAATTAATTGGCCGATAACAACATAGGATGCAGTGTATGGTGTGTTGGTGCCGGCTGACCACGTGGATCCCTCCCCTCCACCTCTCTGCGGTTTCCTGCAGGGCCTTGGGACCTCTGGATGAAAGGCGCTATATAAATATAATACATGAAATTGTTAACATGGCCTCCTCGTATAACGCACCCCGATCCTGGAATGGCATCACAATTGTGTGGAAAGCAGAGGAATGGAATGCATCACATTGACGGCATGACACCCATTAGCAAGAGAGCTTGAGCAATTATCGCGCGTGCGAAAAATGTTTCGATTGCAAACATTCAACTAACTTTCCGCGTGACAATCGCGTGTTGAAATGTGCGTGCCCGCACATGGTTACATTGTGCCACCCTATTTCCCCGCAAACGGTCGCTAGGCAAGCAGCAGGAGGAGAAAACGCACCTGGCATACAATCTAAAAAGGGTCCTGCCCTTGATTTACCTTGTTTAGGCATGTAACATAAACGTTGGCTGCAAAGTCTTCTTTGGGTCATGAATGCCCTCGAGGTGGGGGTAGGGGGTTGGAAACATTTTGTTGCCAGAAGTGTTTGAGATCATACATTCACTGAGGCTGTTTGCTTGGTTGTGATTTTACCTGTTGATTACGTGTGTCTTCATACAGTTCGGCAGTGCTGGGCACGTTCAGACTGCTTGATAGGAACCCAAATTTTAACAGTTTATTCGATACTGCCAGCTGTGCAACCACTGCAGTTACAGTAAGTCTGGCAGACGGTACAAAGTTGATGTGTGGTGGCATCAGTTGCTTTGCCCCATGATAAGGAAGTAATATTTACTCGCTTATTTAGAGTGGTGCTTTTTTTGTGGCCACGCGCCACGTACCGTGTGAACGCACCGGCAGTGAGCGTGTTCGTGCTGTCTCGCATTGTGCGGAGAGGCGAACCCGAAAATAGAAAAATGAAAACCCAGGCCAGATGAGGTCCAGGGAGCGAGCACCAAGGCTCACGCAAGCGGGTAAATAAACTGGATCGAAACGATCGGCGGAAATTTATGTCACGTTTGTTGACCTTTTGAAGGGCATCTGTAAGCAGCGGTGATTGCTGTGTTCTCACGCGAACTTCCATTACACTTTAGACGCATGTCGGTCAGAATTTAGATGGTCAATATAATCGCGGCTGCATAAATCCCGCGCAGTGCCCATCGTCACGTGGTCCGTGTGCGTATTTGTAAAACGTCTTTCAAAGGGGCCTCATTCCCTCCACCACGTGTGGTGGAGTTGCGATGCTCACATTTAGCCCAGCGATTCGGAGGCCGGGTTTTTGGATCGTCTAAGTACGCAACTCACAACCTCCTTTTCTGTCACGAGGACCAGGACCGTCACTGGCAGGAGCCGTTCCTCCGGGGGCAGCCCCCACAGTCCGGATCGCGAACCCACTGCACATTGGCGCCATTCAATCCTCACCTAATATTAAGTGACAGTTAAAGGCCCCATCACCTCTTTCTCCTGGCTTTCAAGTGACACTGAGCTTGGCTTCACACCTCGGTTGAATATTCGTGTTACAAATTATATTGATTTATTCATGATCTGGTATAAGCTCCAGGGTCCGGAGCTTATCGCGGTCAACACAGGGCGCAAGGCAGGGCTATACCCGGAATTGGACACAAGTCCATCGCATGGCATTGGTGGAAATTTTTATTATATTGTTAAAGCATCTCAATGACCCGTTGTATAGTGCTGTAGCCAGATCCACTATGTGTGGGTGTGTGATCCCTACCTCCTGGGCAGTGAGCTGATCCTGTGGGAGAACAATGTAACCTGGCATGCGATGTGCGAGCGCTCCCCCCTTTCCCGGCACTCTGGTAACCCTCCCGCGCACAGAACTGTTGTCGGCAATTGTACCGATCTGAAAAAAATAATTCAAGGTGACGCTTTGAAGCCATTGCACATCTTTACCCCATAATGCTTTGTCTTTTAGGTTTGCCTATATCATTCGCACGTACAACCCCATTGGTCAGTTCACTGCTAGATGAGGGCCTCCCGATGCCATACAGGTTGTGGGGGCTGTTTGACCACACTGCATGCTGGTCAGTGCGAGCTGGTGAAGGTGGCAGAGGATGGACGTGACAGCCGCTTCTGACGCCTGTCTGACGCACGGTGGCATCCCATGCAACGACTCTCCAGGCTCACCCCTGCTTGGCTTTTTCATTCAATGGCAGGCTTGTGTATAGTATATCACGTGATGTTTAATTCAATTCAACTTTATTGTAAATTCTGCCATATGTACAAGACATATAAAGGATCGAAATTCCGTTTCTCTCAGACCCCAGTGTTGGCATTTCCATGGACTGGAACACAACAACAAGGGTTTAAAAATACTAGGATTTAAAAAAATACTAACAATTTTTTTAATATTTAAAAGTTAAGCTAAGCTGGGGGTCGGGGGGTGGACAATGACAAGACACAGATCTAGAACAAAAACTATAATTATAACAAATATAGTGCAAATAGAACTAATATAGTGCAGATATAGCTGAAAAGATGTGCAAGTAATATGTCCCTCAACATTCATCTCTACCCCTTTCCTCCCGCCTGCCCCCCCCCCCTCTCTCTCTCTCTCGTAGCTGGTCGGCGGGCAGTTCGACCTGGAGGCGAACTTCGTGGTGCGTGACCCCGAGGGCGTGAGCGGCCTCGTGTGCCTCCTGGACGTGTGCAACCCCCAGTGCTGCGGCGAGATCCTCAGCCTCTTCACGGCCGTGCTGCGCAAGAGCCTCCGCAACCTCCAGGCCTGCACGGAGGCCGGCCTCATCGGACAGCTCCTCCAGCGCCTGGAGCAGCTCGACGACGTCACCGCAGGCACGACGGCGCTAAAGCTTTCCGTTCCGCGTTTTTACTTCCGTTTCCACCGCTGCGGTGGTTTTATTTAGAGCTGTGTGTGTATGTGTGTGTGTATTTTTTTTCGAGCTTCGGCTGGCAGTTTTGTATCGATGGTTAAATAAAAACGTGCGGCTGGGGATATTTACTTATTTCTAGATAATGCGATAATGATTAAATGAAGGTGTTTATAATTGGATGTGTTGCTTGCCCGCACCACCATGAAATATCAAAGGAATAATTATAGTCCGCTGGCGATCATCTGGGGTGATAGTGGGGGAGGGATGGCCGGGATAAAACAAAATAGATAATGTAAAATAAACTTAAATTTAGCTATAAAGAGAAGTTATGACTGTTTTAGGTGGAATGGGCATGAAGAAGCAGAATGGGCGGGGTTTTTTTTAATTGTCACGTTAACGCTTGCTCCCCACGTGGGCCATGAGTCCCCCGACCCTCGACAAATAAGGAGCAGCGAATATTTAAACCAGCTCATGCTTAAAATGCGAGGACGAGCACCGTTAATCCGCAATGCGGTTAACCTGCGCGTGGATACCCGAGGGGCTACGCTACCTCCATCAGCCTTGATCGGTCCGGGCAAAACATTTTCCAGCCGCTTTTGTTTAAGCAGCCCACCTCTGTCCCTGTTTAGACTTTGAGCTTCATCAGCAGGGTGTGGCCTGGTAAACAGATGCTGCTGGGTTGCCAGGTGATATAGGCATGAGTGTTATATCAGCACAGTGGGGCCCCATTCAACACAGTCCGACATCTCAAACAACATTGCGTTCACTTTGCATGGACAGTCACAATGGATTGTTTGCTTCGCTTTCCAGCTGGAGTAGTTATTGTGACCTTTATGCCTCTGACTCTGGCCAACTGCCTCTCCTTATTTAATAAACGATCCAATGGTTTATGTACAGCATCTTGAAATGCGGTCTCGTTTAATGTACTGGCCATTATCAATCCACTGCTGGATGAAGGCCTCCCGCACACCATGCCAGTTATAGCGGTTGTTCGACCATATTTCACCGTGCTGGCTGGGAATCCCCCGGGAAGAGCTGGAGTCTGTTGCTGAGGAAAGGGATGTCTGGTCCACTCTCCTTGGACTGCTGTCACCGCGACCCTCACCAGGACAAGCGGTTTAGAAAATGGATGGATGGATGCCTGGGTTGGTGAAGTGTGTGGTGGGGGGAGCCAAGGCCGGTTCAGATATCACTTGCCACTGATGTTAGCTCTGGCGCGTTGCAGTTCGTAATTGTATTGTGTTTTATTTCAGAGCTTCTTGTTGGAGTGGTGGGCGTGCTGGCAAGCTATAGCATCACCGTTCGTGAGCTCAAGCTCCTGTTTGGTTGCCTGCGCGGAGAGAAGAGCCGATGGGTGAGCTCCGAGCTCCGACACCGCGGCCGTAAAAATACCCAAGCTATCGCGAGATTGTCATCGGCATGCACGGGGAGCCGTTTAGTTTGACGCGTGCATTAGGTTCTCTGGCGGGGTAATTCTGCGAGCATGTTTCGCCAGTTACGGCAGACAAATTGTTGTCTTGTCAGAGTATTAATGGTTTTTATGTACGCCTACATGATCGTCAATTTGAATTCCGTGGAACGAGCGATCTCTCTGCTTGTTTTTTTGCTGTAGATGACGTACATCTGTGGAATTGTTCTGCAGTGCAGTCGCTGCCGCCATGTGGGGTTGTGCCGATTTACATAATTGTGCTTTAAAAACACGATGCTGCATTGGTGCACGAGGAGTATGCAATGAAAGTAAATTCCCTCGAGATGTATAAACACTCTCGTGTTACGTTAGCCTATAGCACATGCCTTGTTTTTCTTTCACAGCCCAGGAGCGACGCAACGTTCGCTTAGCCGTGGGCTGAACACAATCAATCGCTATATTAACAGAAAGCAAACAAAAAACCCTCACGTGCTAATGAGCAGACAACTTGCAAATGCCGCGATTAATCACCTTGCTAAAGTTATAGTTGGCCACAACGTCCTTTGCGTGCTCAACGCTATAAAATGCGCCTTTGCTCAGTTTAGATCCTTCCTCCCAGCCTACCAGCTGGCGTGAGTAATTCACACAGTACTAACGAACCCATTGCAATGAACAGATGAATGAGTGAGTGAATCATAGGTGCTGATTAAAATTGGACCGTGTGATGTGTGTGTTTCTCCGCCGACGCGTGCCCTTAGCGCCGGCACGCAGTCAAGCTTCTCTCCGTGCTCAACCACATGCCCCATCGGCACGGCCCAGAGACGTTCTTCAGTTTCCCCGGGGGAAGCGGATCCGTGAGTCACCCACTGAAATTACATTTATCAACTGTGGTGTTGGTTTGGACTTAATCATCTCAGAACCGTTTTCAATAAAATATTATATTTGCGTTTTGACTTTTGTCAACCCGAACCGGGACTGTTTTCATGGTTTTAGCAATATCATCACGATGTTGTATCGTTGTATTCATGTTTTGCTAGTTGATATTTTAATGGAATAATTCACACAGGTGAATGAGTTTTATTGGTGTCTAGCATACAGTCATTTATCACTTAAAATTAATTCTGTAATCTATGGTACGGGCATCCGATCATATTCTTAAGAATCGAATATTTTTTATATCCTATTAGTATTATACACTTGGGTCACCTGACCCCTGGAGGTATTGGAGACTTTAACGGACTGATTTAAAAGTATTAATTTCAAAACCCTATTTTGACCCTAAAAGGTAACAACGTCTTGATCATAGTGCTAATTCTTACATGTCTACTGATATAACAGTTATCCTGGGACCATGGAGGACACAATTGCTTAAAGATTTTTGTTAGGTATTGATGACCGATGGCTTTTTGGTGCCCCAATTTCCCACAGTTATTGTTTCAGACACTATGTGATATAAAGGAGACTTTACTGGTGGCTGTGTGTGTGTGTGCGTGGTGTGTCTGTGTACGTTCAGGCTATTGCCCTGCCGCCCATAGCACGCTGGCCGTACCAGAACGGGTTCACCGTCCACATGTGGGTCCGCATGGACCCCGTCATCAGCCTCAACGCCGAGAAGGAAAAGCCCTACCTGTATTGGTATGTGCCAGCCCGCTCGGCCAGAATTTCACGGAAGCTTTCCTCCTGCATGCTTTCTTCAAAAAAATCTCCAGTGAAAATTCCATTGCCAACAAAATCCACGTACATTTTACATCATCCTGGGCTGTGCCATGTTTCCCTGCCATGACCCTCCCCATCCTCGACAACCCCCCTTCGATACCACTGTAGGACCCCACATTTGTGAAGCATCTTGAGATGTGATGGCATTTGAGGCGCTTTGAGCTGCTGAGGCTTTTAAGCAAGTGCTTTGTAAGCGCAGAGATAATATTGTGTGTGTTTTTGCACTTGCCTGTGGCCGGCGCCGGTTCAGCTTCCGCACAAGCAAGGGCGTCGGCTACTCGAGCCACTTCATGGGAAACTGCCTGACCGTCACCGCCCTCAAGTCCAAGGGCAAAGGCTCCCAGCACTGCATTCAGCACGACTTCCAGCCCAAGAAGGTTTGGCACTTCTGTTGTTTTTGTTGCAAATTCCAGTGCCAGGCACTCGTACGGAATATGGGTGAAGGTTTAAAAAATCAGTCTGAGCCAATTATTTCTTTTCTGCAGACGGTGGACAGTTTTGTCATTGAATTATGGAAGCGTAAAATATGCGTTCTCTTATTTTATGTAAAAGAAATGTCTTTGCCAATTATATCCCAATTGTGCTGTCAGCCAAATGTCACAATGAAAAAATCCATTTCAATGTCTTGCAGAGCATTGCATCCCTGGGTGTTAGAGAATGGCCATGGAAGCGGATATCACAGAACACCTCCTGAGATCCCTTCAAATCACCTTTGGTCCACAATGCAGGGAGCAGTACTTTTCCCAGGTTCTTAGCATTTCCAGCTCAGAAATTGGGCTAGTGAATCAAACTGTCCAACTCGTAATTGCAAATACTGATGCCAAGTACATGGCTGGAGAAAATAAAAAATCAGTTGGAGCTACGGGTTTATTTTCCTGCAGGAATTATCAATATGCATAGTATGGATTTTGAAGACAAAGAACTCTTGTGTTATGGAGAATAGGAGCTCATTATACACTGGTGTCATAGTTCCAATCCCAATCGTGGAAAATTACTGAAAACTTAAGTTGATAAAATTCAACCATCCTCGCATAACTGGCGCCGTGGGTCTCGCACACAGCCGCCGTATTGATTCCCTCCGAGCCTCTGGCTGGTTAAGTAAAGGCCACTGCATTTAATTGCCCTGTGGTCGAGCTTTATTTTACAGCACGTTCGTGCTCTTTAAAAAATATTTTTTAAAAAACCCAGGTGACCACACTTGCTCCCAAGTGCTTAACTTGTGAACCTCAGTGCACAGAACTCTGCAGCCATGAACTGGACTGCTCAAATGCATTGCATTATAAATGCGATGTGGCACAGTGTGATTGACTACGTCTCGGGATATTGTCAGCTGTTGGGGAATTTTTATTTTTTCCTCTCTCTCTTCACCACTTCACCCATACATTTTTTATGCGACTGACCGTATAATCCATACGAGCAAGATTCCCACAGGGCTCCGTACAGGGTTTCGGGCAGGCATATGAATTTTTGAATGATTGACGTCTGTATGCTTTCCTCGTGAAAATTGGCGCTGTGGCACAAACACAGTTTGTGATGACGTGCGCCGCATGCACCAATCATGACAAGTTTTTTCCAATGGTTTGTTTGGCCCAAAATTGTACTTCTTTAAGCAGCTGCTGTCAATTTTTTCAAAGCACCGGCAGTCTATGTTTTATTTTCCATATTCATGTGCGTATATATTGTACTTGTGTGTGTTGTGCACGGTACGTGAGTCGAATCGCACAAGTAAGATTTGACATTTCATTATTTGGTCTTTATGCAGTATGTTTGCCTGCACCTGTGATGCGTTCTGTTCCGTTGTTGTCTCTTCCTCCGTATGGATCACTTTGATGTTAATGATCTGCCTTGTATACTAGCTGGGTGACAGGCTAAATGGGACTTTCCATAGAAAAAATAAACACCGATTGATTTCCATGTGTTGTTCCTAATGGATGCATATCACTCTTACAACCATTAGAGGCACCGCTATTATGATTAAAATTCCAACTCTTGAATCCAATCTCGACTATAAATTGCGACACATCAAATCCGCTGCTGGCTGAATTGTTGCATCCTGAATGCCCGCTCTGCCCAGCTGACCGTGCCAAGTGCACAGGTACACATACTGCCCTTTTGTCAAGCCACTGATAGACAATTGGCTGCGTGTACAAAGTAATTTCTCTCGTTATGCCGCTTGTGTGTGTGTGTTCCGGCAGTGGTACATGGTTACAATCGTGCACATCTACAATCGCTGGAAGAACTGTGAGATCCGCTGCTATGTGGATGGCATGATGACATCGTCGGGGGACATGGCCTGGCACATCAGCACCAATGATGTAAGATTATGCAGAGGTTTATATGTGTCCTGTGTTCTGTGTTGTTTCATGTCTAGAGTCTCCCGCTTGAATGAATGTTGCGGTATATCAGAACGCTAAACTTTTGTGATTTATGAGCGGTGTGTAGCTGATACAATACGTCTTTTTAGAGAGTGAGTGTTCTTGCACGGTGATATTTATATCGTTGAAAAGGATATTTTGCTATTGTTTTTGATGATATTGTTGACATTGTTGTTGACATTATGATTGCGCTGTTTATTATCTCACGTCTGAGCCTCCCTTGCTAGAGTCTTTCGTCTCAATGGTTTCCTGGTAATGGTAATAATGTTTGTATAAATGGGTTCACTTTCCATATGGCGATCACACCCGGATGTTTGTGTGAAAATTACTCAGTGGCCTTCGGATATTTGTCCGAATTTTTTGTTTTATGGAGACTGTAATGTTATAAATATATTGTATATGTTACATTAAACGAGTATGGGCCAGTTCTCATCTCTACTGATCGTCCTTAGCCATTGGACGAAATGCCACATTTCTATGGTGGGGACACGTTTAAAAAAAAAATCCCTGATCTTGAACATTGCTTAAACATCGTGCAACCTAACCCGCAAACGCATTTTTTCTCTCCAATGTAAACCCATTCACAAGCACTGTAAACGAGACGTAAAAATAAAACAAGTTCACTGTCACTTTTGTGACTTTTATTGCTTTGAAGGCAGTAACGGTTAACAGCACCTGTCTGGGCTCAACTCCCACGGCTTGTCCTTCCTGCTCCCACCTCTGCCCCTCGCCGACTCGCACCTCCCCCTCCCGCCGCCCCCTACAGACGTTTGACAAGTGCTTCCTGGGCTCGGCGGACAACACCGACCCCGACCGGACGTTCAGCGGGCAGATGTCAGCCGTGTATCTCTTCAGCGAGGCCCTCAACGGCTCGCAAGTGGTGGCCATTTACCAGCTGGGGCCTGGATATAAAGTGAGCGATGCTTGTCGCTCTTGGCGGGCTGCCGCACACGCATCGGCACGTTAACAAACACGGCACCGCCGGAAGCTGGCGGCTGTGCCCGTGCTTTGGCTCTCAGTGCAGAATGACACTAAATAATAATTTATTCATGATTTACTACCTATAACGCGCCGCGCAGGTTTTGTTCGCTTTCGAAGAGAGGCAGACTGACTTGGAGGCGCAGGGAACTGCGGAGAGGCAGGAAATGGGAAAGGCCGCCACACGATTAATTGGCACCAATATTTTCCAGACACTGCGTCCTCTATGTGTTAAGATGTTATTGGCCAAATAGTGAGTTGTTTTTTTTTTATCTTATCTGTGGGAGGAAACTGTAAACCTGGTGAAAACCCGTGTGGACACGGTGAGGCCGATTGTTTTTTTTGTCTGGTGAGGCAGAATGCTTAACATGTCACAAGAATTTACTTGTTGGTTAAAGTAATTTCTTTATGCTCAAGATACGTGGATGGAATTGTGCTTTTGAAACTTAGTGACATTAAATATCAATCATATGAGAATCGGATATATTGACTGGCAGCATTTAAACCTGCACAAAAGAGATGTAATGAACAGTAAACTATACCAAATAGAATAAACAAACGATTAACCATTTCCTAAATCCAGGCCTTTCATCGTATTGGCGTAGGTGTGAATCGTTCTCAATACAATATCAGGAAACCAAAATGCCGCGCGCATGACCTTCACTTTCTGTCCTCCGACCCCTCCTGCCACACCACAGAACACCTTCAAGTTTGAGACGGAGAGCGACCTGCACCTTCCGGATCACCACCAGTTCGTACTGTACGAGGGCCGGCTGGCCAGCAGCCTGGCCTTCACCTACAACGCCAAGGCCACGGACGGACAGCTGTGCTTGGAGTCGTCTCCCCGTGACACCACGTCCATCTTCGTGCACACGCCGCACGCCCTCATGCTGCAGGCACGTGACTGACAACAACATTAATAATGATACAATTTGTAACGCGTGCAAATTGCACGCCTGGTCATGGACGAGACACAGATAGGGAGGCACAGCGAGGAAACCGCCGAGAGGCGGGGGCAAGGCGGCCACGCAGCCATCTGCCACCAACATTTGCCAGACACTGTTCTGTTTATGTTTTGATGTTATTGATCAATTAATTAGTTGGTTTTTTTGAGTTGTGGGAAGAAACCGGAGAACCCAGAGGAAACCCATACAGAACAGGGGGATAACACATAAACTCCACACAATGGTGCCCGAGGTGGGAATCGAACTGCCTCGGGCAGGACCTTCTTTCTGTGAGACGCGGATATTATCATTGCGCTACCCAGCCGCATGTGGGAGGAAACCAGATTACCATGAGAAAACCCGCTGGGTGTACAAAGATCTATTACACAAAGCTCCACACAGATGGAGTCAAGAAACCCCACCCCCCCCTTTGCTGTGCTGCCACGTTTTGGCTGCCTGGCAGCCTATGCCCACAACACCTGGTATCACAACACCTGGCATTCCCACACAGTTTTCCTACCCTGCGTAGCTTCAAAGATGCTGTGCGTTTAGGCGGCGTATTTAGGGTAATGTGGTCGGAGGTCTAGTGAAGGGTGGCTGCATAGATTAGTGGGCAGCCAATGCTCCGTGTAGCCAGCTGGCTCCGAGTTGATGACTCGGCTTCTCCGGCTGTCCAGAAATAATTCCTGGGGAGCGTTAATGAAGCGAGACGCCCGCGTGTCGTGGCTTGGAGGCATTAAGCCATTGTGGACTGGTGCCATAACCAAAGCCCTGCTTGTTAAAACTACCCACAGATAAAGTGTATTGGCGATGGAGCGGTGGTTCAGTGGTGGGTGCATTACACTCTGAAACCTTCGGTCTGAGCTCGATTCTAGTTCTTGGCTAACATCAGTTGCGAGTGATATTTGAACGGATTCTGGCATCCCCTCCTTCACTAATACATGTGGTGAAGTTTGATCAGGCCTTTACCCAGCATTTGACAAAGGGCTGTAATGATAGTCATATTAAAATACATTGTTTCATGTAAATATTTACTGTTGCTGGGGTGCCTCTTGAAAGAGATAGTGGTGAATAGATGCCATTTGTTACAGGATTGTGAGAGATGGAAATGGCTTGGGGGAAGGCCTTTATCTAGCTGAGGATCATGATGTAGTCGCTGATTGTGATGATTATGGAATAATCTTTATATAATGGAGCAAGTGTTTGCATGTATATATGTATGTCTACACTGAAGGTACCGGGTTTGAATCCTTCATTACTGCGAATTTTAATCTGCACAAGTCCAAGTCTTTTACGTCTTATTTCAGCTTTACTTCCAACGTTTTCGTTACTCTTCTGAAACTTAAGATAGCCAGCAATATTCCCAAAAGAACATCGGGAAGAAATCCAGGTCAAAGCGGTCATGCCAGCAGCAGAAAACATCATCAACGTGAGACGTCAGAACAACGTGTCTACACGCTCGGAACAAGATTGCCCTCATGGCAGGTACTCTGCTAATGAATAACAACGGTGACGATGTTCCCCTGCGTGCTTGCAGTCTGTGAAGGCGGTGGTGACGAACCCCATCCACAGCGCCATGCACTCCATCAGCGGCGTTCAGGTTCTCTTTCCGCTCTTCGGGCAGCTCGACTACCTGGAGCACGACCGCGAGGAGATGAACGCCTCCATCTGGTGAGAGGCACACCGCCTTGGTAGTCGCTCGCTGCGGTCGCTTGCGCGTGCTGCGGCACGCACCTGCGGAGGCCAGGGTCAGGGGGTCATGCCAATGGTGTGGCTGTCGAGTACGCAGCCGGTGCTTCTTACACCGGGATCAAAACGCTCGGTTATTGACGTACAAATATAGGGGAAGAATAGGGGAAATTGGACAGGCAGGAGCCCCTTTTATAACCTTGCACCAGGACCCATTATAAACATGATCTCACAGATTTATGAAACTCCCAAACCATCCGGTTTGTAAAGCGGACATGATATGGCGGTACTGCAAATGGGTTGTGAACTCCTCAGTAAGGACCTTTGAATGTTTTCCTTTTGTACACATGGATTTTCTCCGGGTAATCAGGTTTTTGCTTACACGTAAAGTCACTTCCGTATGGAACTGGCCAAACGTCCCCAAAGCTTTGCTGAAAAATAGCACTGGGATTCAGTGAAGTTTTGCTGAATAAATACACGACCACCGATGTGATTAATAATGCATGTGCATTTCTATAACTAAGTTGGTGTAGGAGATCCCTTATTTATCGTTATGTCTGGTTCGTGCAAATTTACATGCCAGGTTTTGATACTGACACTAGAATAAAAATGGAATACATTAGCATTTATTTCCTTATTTTTATTTCCGTTTGGCTAAAGCAGGCGAGCATCAATAGAGACAGATAGCCATTATGTAAAATGATTGTATCCTCAGTATTAAAGGTCACTCCTGGCCATGTGCTGTTCGAAGATGTAAACATTTTCGAATGTTTCTGTATGTAAGGGAAATAACACAAAAAGAAAGACAATGACTTTAATGAATCCAATTTATCACACCGTATTCATAATGGTTTGTCAGTCAGGGCTGTTATATTAAAGTAATTTCAGCATTTCACAGGTGAAGACTTTGCCTAAGATGATGTTTTGATTTGATCAGTTTTTAAATAATGATACATTATTCCAACGCATGGGCCTTTTATTATTTGTTGCAGATTATATCTGAGATATGCTGTCAGCATCAATGCAAAACAAGTGTGCCCATCGTTTCTAAATATTAGAGTTGACATGTGGTCGCGTTTAGTCTCTTTACAGATATATAAAATAATAATAGCATTTATATAGCGCCTTTCTATAGCGCCTTTCACCCGAGGGTCCAGACACGCAAAGAAACCTATAAATACACGCAGAGACCCATCAATTCAGCGACCCGTAGACTCGCGTAAAGTCCTACGACTGGCTGCTCACCTCTATCAAATAAATATAGATATGGTCATATTTACACGCCGTGTAAATCCACATTGTGTTGCATTCATGTCTCTCGCTCTCTGCAGTGGCACGTTACTGGCCTTCCTGCTGGACCTGCTCAAGAGCTCGATCACCATGCAGGAGCAGATGGTGTCCAGCAAGGGCTTTCTGGTCATCGGCGCTCACTTGGAGAAGGTGCTGTGCTGTCGGGCGTTGTCGTGAGAGAGGGGTTGTGCTGGGATGAGTTTAGCGCTACGCTGTGTCTTTATGTTGTGAATGGTGTTGTGTTTATAAACAGAACGTAATTATGAATGAAGGTAGTTGCCTATACTATACTATCATATTGTACCGATGTAGGTTTTCACTGCTCGATTCGTGATGATTGCTTCTCAAACCTGTTTTTTCAGGATACCCGTGTCGGGTGCTCTCCCTCTTTCCCTCAGGCGTTGAGGTCCTTAACACCTGAGAATGCCTCCAACGTGGTAGGCGAAATGTCGCAAAAGCGAGAGGGAGAGCACTCGACACGGCTATCCTGGAAGAACAGCTTTGAAAAGCTACTATCATATTGACAAGATGTCTTAAAGGATATTATATTCCCCTCTAGTCCCAAATTATTGCTGCCTTAATGCTTGAAGTGATGAATAAATATTGTCACGGCCCGTTTCAAAGTACCAGGCCTCCGAAGACCACGGGCCCTATCGACCATAAATCAGGGGCCTTGTGATCCCCCACTCCTGTGTTTAGAGAATTAAAAATATAGAGTGCGTATATTTAAAATCATTAGATTTATTTACCCTAATGTGTTTTGCTAATGCATGTTGACGCTGATGGAGACACCCTTGTAATGAACTTTACCGGTTTATTAATGTTGCCCCTAACGGAGTGGACTTCCTCTCAGCCCAGCATCACCGTGTCTATTAACGGTATCGAAAATTGAAGCCTGAAAATGTCACGTCCATTTCACCTAATTTCTAGGCAGATGTCCACAGTGAGTCTCTCCGTGCCAGGTCTTAATGAAATTACACAAAGGGGAGAGGAATTGCACGAGTGGGGAAGGTGGCAGGTGGCACCGTTCCTTCGCCTTTTCATCTGCCACAGCACGGAACGTTCCCTGCGCGCTAGAACGTTCCGTCCGTCGGCAGACTCGCACCACGCGCCGCTTGTCCCGAGGCGCACGCCTGCGACTCGTGAGCGCATCGCTCGGCGAACCGAGTCACGACCGCGGTGCTCCGTGGGGCCACGTGGAACTGGGGACGCGGTGATACATTCACTAATCGACAGTGGCAGCCACCAACATTTGTATGTTGGAATAAAACCTGATTTTCTGCCCTGTGGTTGGCCGCTTGTGGTGGCACCTACCACTAATTCATGGTCTTGGCGTACGGTAAATAAATGTGCTCGCAGAGGTGGTAAAATAAGTTGGGCTGCTTGTGTGTGGCATTTACAGTATAATACGGTGTGGATTTATAGAGCGTCAGATGTAGCCGAATCGTAAGGAACTGTGCTGAAACAAAGGGCCTATTTATTTTATTGAGTCAGTCAGTCATAGGCAGAGAAAGCAAGAAGGCTTTGAGTCTGGTCATGAACAGCGGCAGGGAGTCAACATCATGGATGGATGGGGAGTGGAGCTCCAGGATGGAGTGAAAGAGAAATGAGTGTGATCCGTGGGTTTCTCAGGACACACTGGGTTTTTTTCTCGCACGCCAAAAATATCCAATTGTAAGTGGTTAGTTATCCCGAGCAGGAAAATCTTTAGCAATCGTCTGCAGACTTGCTGAGGTTTTATGGGGTAATGCACTAAAAGCATGTTGCAACCACAAAGACAAACATTGCTTATCTTCTAGGTACATACGTTGGCTGTGTGTTCTGTGCTGTCTGACGTGAGGTTCAAGCTTTATTCATGATAATCCTAAAAATTCAGTCAGGTGTGCTTTGATGATGCTATTGAATTGATGGTTTGTTAAACATAACCTGAGATATGCCACATTAGCATCACCACAGTGTGCCCAACCGGTTTTTAATGCCGGGTTTTCATTAACGGAAGGTTCAAACTCATATTGAACAGCCCAGCACATTCTGCATCGGTGCGCTTGTACAAAATAAAGGCGTTTGATTTGATATTTCCCTGGCATTTTGCCCTTAATAAAGATAATGTAATATTTGAATGCAACTAGGACACTGTCCTCGTGGCTTCTTAAGGTGTCCGTGTCTCCCCGTCGCTCACCCTCCCTCCCTGTCTCCCTCCGTGTTTGTCTTTAAGGAAATGACGGCCATCTTAGGGGACGCTGGCAGATTTTTGCCGCTCTTAAGATTGCCAGTTTCACGACCTTTCAGTATATTCGAAGCAGCTTTAATCATTTGATTTTTGTTGCTTTGGTTTTTATTGGTTGTTTTTTCTTTCTTTCGTTGTTGTCATGCCGTTCTCTTAGCGGTCCTTGTGCAGCGCTTTGTAACCCTTGGGTGAAAGGCGCTATATAAAATGCTATTATTATTATTATTGCTGTAATAATAAACATCTATCCATACCTAGGATGGGACGCCAGTCTATCACAGCTAGAGAAAGATCTACGGAAAAAAATGTTTGCGCTACCCTCGAGACTCATTCACCTTTAAGTGACATCTGGTGCACACTGTAGGGTAGAGCACTTTCCAACCATCCTGCTGTTGAGAGTAATGTTCATCGGATGACAGTCAAACCATAGCTGGAATTTAGTCAATCTAAGTGGCGACCGGGCTGAGACCATCACCACTACGCTTGAGAACCTGGTTTAATCACGGGCAACTGAAACCTGGATTCAAACCTAGGATCTTAGCCACCAGGCCACCTCCTTAACGCGGATTTTAAAGACAGCCGTGGGGTCATTTGGAAGAGTGTCACATTATGTGCCATGACGTGCCACCTCAGCTACCGCTTTGAAACGCTTCTGCGAGGAAACTAAAATGCACGTGCGCCGGATTACGTTGCATTTCTGCGTCTTGGAGAACCTGTGTGTGATCGCGTTAATCGTCTGGTTTACAAAACTGCGACGAGTTCTTGTCGTCGCCCACTGACACCACTCCTCTATTTCTCTCTCTCTGTCCGCCGCGCGTTTGCCCCTTTCAGGCGTCGACGCAGCACTTGACGCTCACCGTGGTGGGGCACCTGGTGGGCTTCACCAAGTACCTGGAGAGCATCCCCAACGGGGCGCCGCTACTCAAGCAGCTGTGCGACTACATCCTCTTCAACCCCGCCATCTGGGTGCACGTCGACGCCAATGTACGCTCGATGCACGTATAGGCCGTAAGAGGATATTTCCTCTTATGGCCTATATACCCCTCATGTGCGTGGTGTAGCCAGCACCTTGCCCGAATGACCCTCTTTGTCCCAGAATAATAGTAATACTATGTATTTTGGACTATTTTATTTGAAAAATGTGTGCAATGCTATGTGTTGGTTGATTTAAATGTTGGTTGTTTATGAATCTTGTATATATTTTAATTATTGTCAGAAACTCGCATGTTTGTTGTGTCGCAGGAGTCCCGTAAAGAGCTTGCAAGCTCACTGTGTATTTTTCTGCTGTAATAATGAACATCATCATCATCTAGTAACTGCGTCTAAGGCTCTAGGCAGCTGCGGTGGTGTAAAGGTGGGCACACTGGACTAAATTGTCCCCGGAACCCTGTGATGGGCTGGCGTCCCATGCGGGGTATAGCCCTGCCTTGCGCCTTGTGTCTTGTGTCTGCCGGGATAGGCTCCGGCTCACCGCGGCGACCCTGTACACTACAGTATTAAGCGGTTTCCCACAACGGACGGATGGACGGCTTCCAGTGATGAAAATGTTGTTCGTGGGTTGCCTGCCGCAGGTACAGCAGACCCTGTACACGTACCTCTCCACGGAGTTCGTGAAGAAGACGCAGATCTTCAACGCGGTGCGCCGCATCGGCACCGCGATCCAGGTGCTGCACACACTCAAGCACTACTACTGGCTGGTGAACCCGATGGACCGCAGCGGCACGGTGCCCCGTGGACTCGGTGAGAAATTACCTTCGTCGTCGTCATCAACATCTGCCCTGATCAGTCCACTGCTGGATCAAGGCATCCCCAAGTCATCGCTGCCTTTCCGGAGCCCGCGATGTAATAACCTTCCCCACCACCGGCATCGTGGACCAAATTAAAATGACGCACGGCGCCTTGTCAGTATAATTCCAGATTAAGGCGTCTGTGTGCCCTTTCAGTTTGTTCGATTATGCTTCACCACACCGAGCAGTCTGGGCTGGTGCAGGGGGTGGCCGGGCCCGGTCGGACGTCACTCGCCGCCGGTATTAGCCATGGCCGGGAATCGAACTTGGGGCAGCACGTTCGTCATGCAGTTCACAAACTACTGCGCCACCATAAGTAAAACACACCCGGCTGAAAGAAATGCATTTCAGCTTCGGTAACTTTGTGGTGGTGAGGCGCACTGGTGTCTGAACCCCCGGCGTCACATTGTTGTGGGTCCATGTTTTGCTGGCATTGCTGGTGTGACGGTCGTGTCGCTGTGTGACGCCACAGATGGACCGAGGCCCAGTCGGGATGAAATGGTCTCTCTCCGTGCCTACCTCCTGCTCTTCCTCAAGCAGCTCATTCTCAAGGTGACCTGGAATATTTTCACCGTAATAAACTCAAATGTGTGTAAACACTAGTTAATTGGCTAAAAATATCTAAACATCAAGGTGATTGCAGAGCTGGGGCGATTGTTTGTGCCAGCCGGCGTGCTGCTTGGTGGCCTCCCTGCTGTCTGTGCTTCTTCAGCGATTGCGAGAACCAGTTTTTGCGGGAACGATAACATGATATCTAAAACTAACGTTGTTATTGTTATTATTATTCGACCAAAACATAAAAAGATGACCTCATTGAGGTTGAAGGACTCCCATGATAACGTCTTGATGCCTCATATAGCCATTATACGTGAAGCAACACAAACTCACTTGGCGCATAAAAGATTTTAAAATATGATTTGCACTGGATTATTATGGACTACATTCACAAAAATAGCACCTGGAAAAGCAATCTCGCTGATAAAAATTGAAAACTGAAATCCCGTATAAAAAATCCTTCGCACGAGGAGAGAAATCTTGTATTGTATGCCATCAACACATTGCTTCCCTGGCAATAGGTCTCTCAAGCTCCATCTTTATACGATCCACCAACCCCACATACAGTCTGCTGGACAACAAGTGCACATATTCGCAACTGAAAATCCTAAGATGCTTGCACATTGGTTATTTGTAATTTGACTTGCACACTAATTAAATTACTGTAATGGAGTCCAGGATAGATGGTTATGAAAAAATAAGATTAAACAGCCACGGCAAGTGGGTTTCCTGGCTAATCATCGTACAACGCGTGGGGGTTATTCTCTGTGTAGGCCTCGCTGTTATTCCCTGTTTGTGCTTACAGTACTCATGTCAAGTTGACCTAAGGGAGGCTCTCACTCTCGAAGCGTTGTAGGACAAGCTGACCTAAAGTTATAGGAATAACAACACGTCCTTAGAAGGCAATTTACAAGAAAATGTTTCAGGCAACGTTCCTTTTTCATAGTACATGTGCTATGAATAGAAGCCACTGCCTGACACATCACCTATTTTTCCTGTTCAGGCTGTGTTATTGACGAATGCAGTACAGTTTTGTTGTTGTTTGTACCATTACACCACTGCCAATGCACCATCTCCAATGATATTGTCGATGTGAGAGTGTGCTTCCTTTTTCCGAGTGGAGAAGTCAAATGTGAGATGATCTTAGTGGATCGGGAGCATTCTTAACTGGTCGGGGTTGGGGTATCCAGGATCGGTAAGGATATCACTCGCCACAGATTTTAGCCGTGACCAGGAATGAAGCTTTAAGATGACGCTGTCATGTGAAGAGCGTTGCTTTCCGTAGCTGTTCTTTCGGGATAGCCATGTCGGAACGCTCCCGCTCCCTCCTTTGCGACGTGTGATGCCGTGATGTTGTCGTGTACATCTGTCTTATTTTAATTCCTGGACTGCTGCTGTCATTTCACAGGAAGGAGGACTCAAACCAGATGAGCTTCAGAGCATCTTAAATTATCTGCTCACTGTTCATGAAGTAAGCACCTATATGCACACCCTTCTGTTTATTTGTGTCCAGCTCGTCTAAAACCCACATATAAAATCCTCTTCCACCCACCGGCAGTTTCCACGCTGTTCTCACCCGACCACTAATACATGTACAGCCCGTCTATAAATCCTGTGCTGGACGAGGGCCTTCCTACACCATACGGGTCATTGGGGTTATTTGACCATACTTCACCACGCCGGTCAGTGTGTGTTGGTGAAGGTAGAAGGAATCCAGGACGGGTGTAGGGTATCACTCCCCACCGATGTTAGCTCTGGCTGTGAATTGAGCTCCAGTAGCCAGGTAAGTAGTGCAATACACTAACCACTACGCCACCACCTCCTTTAACCTTGATTTAAAGGTCGGGTAGCATAGGCCAGAAAGCAGAGAAGCACAGTATAGTTATGGATATTGCTGCATTGCTTTGCTTCCCGCAGTGTATTCCCTTACAAGCAATGCTTTTCAAAAAGTCAGTTGCTGTGAAGAAAACGACCAAAGAAAATCGAATAAGTTTAGTAATGAAATTAATTTTGAAAACTCATTTCCTACATGTCCTGCCGAGATATTTTCGGCACAGTGTGCATTTAATAAGTGAAAGCTTGTGTGCACGTTTTCGTTTAATAGCCAAAATGACTTTGATGTTTGTTTTTGAAGTTCTAACCTAATGATCTAGTCTATATTTGATCAATTTTTTTCCCTCCCTCATAAATGCAGCACTGGTGATTAATGTGCTTCAGACAGAATTTCGTTGGCAAGAATTGAGGAGCCACACACATGCACATGTACTGCCCGGTTGAGATAATCCGATTGCAAGTTAGGAACCTAAAAAAAACTAGGTAATGATATTATTTAATCTTTTTAATCATTTTGTGTCGTTTCTCTTATAAAATACAATGAATGCTGCTGTAAATTACGTCATTGATACGTACCTATGAATACATATGAATGGTTGCAAAACATCAGAATAATTGGTGAAATTAACGACTGTGTACTAATATTTGGCTTGAAGAAACTTCTGATAACCATTTAATTGAATTGAACTTTAATTAGATCCGGATTATTATTTGAAATTACGTAATTATGGAGCACATCTGCACAAACAGGTTGTCATAGGGCTGTGAGGCTATGCAGTGGTTAGCAGTGGGTAGTGCGGCAAAAAGTATAGGTATACTCTGCTGCTGTGCTCCCACTTACGTGATTTCCACCTTAACCAACCGGCATTGACCGATGTATTGAATAACCCACGTAACCCACACTACATGGGTAGGCCGTCGTCAACAGTGGATTGACAAGAGCTTATGCAAACAAGGTCGAAGTTACTGACACAGAAAAATTACTCTGACCCAATAACTTGGCTTCTGCCCTGTGGCTGCTAATCCACTCTATAGTATGCAATAGGGGGACACGAATTCATTTCGAGTTGCGTGTGAAGGGAGTGTGAGAGCAGGGTGGTGAGGATCTGGCGACGAGGCTTCGCTGAGCGCCGCGCCACTCTGTTCGTTCGTACAACCAGCTGTTTAGCAGCGAGTGCGCGAGCGTTGAGCTTGCGCCGTGTTGGATGAAAGCGAACTGCGCCGTCTCTGCCCGCAGGACGACAACCTGTACGACGTGCTGCAGCTGCTGGTGGCGCTCATGTCCGAGAGCCCGTCCTCCGTTATCCCCGCCTTCGACCAACGCTTCGGCATTCGGTGCGGACTTGCAACTCCCGATTTAACAAATGTGTTTTGTACGCAACAGGTGGCACTGTGCGCCGCGCCGTGAGCCTGGGGAACTGACAGTTTGAATCCGTGACCACGGCTACAAATTGGTGGCGAGCGATATCTGAACCGGTCCTCCGCACATTGTTAATCCGCACCGACCGGTGTGGTGAAGTATAGTCAATTAACCCCAATGACTGACTGGTGTGGGGAGACCTTCAGCCAGCAGGCCGTTGAAAAGGGGCTTTAGATTATTATTATTCCATCCATCCATTCATTGTCAGAAACCGCTTAATCCTGTGCAGGGTCATGGTGATTATTATTAATTATTATTCTAGCTTCGAAGAATCGCAAAGAAGATGATTATTCTAGCAACTGACTAGCTGACCAGTCTGTGCAACAACACATGACATCAAACTTTACATTCATCCCACATCCCAACGGCTCTTGTGGTGAATGCTAACACCACTTTTGGCTTCCTTTCATGGCCAGGTTTATACCATTGCTGTATCTAATCGAAATTCCCCAATCCTGGAAGTGCTTTGCGCTTTCACTGCCCCCTTGGGCTGAAGTTGCAGTATTTGTACATTATAGACTACAGACGCCAAACACAGCGCATCTAAACCCTGGTCCTCACGATCTAACGGCACATCTTTCTGTAATCACCAACTATCAGGCGTGTGCAGTGGTTCATTTTGTAAATGAATAACACATTGGTAATCGCAAAAACGACAAAGCGCTGGATGGTTGCAATGACTAGTGTTGAGAAACACGGGTCTCGTGCATTTGAGTGTTAACGCCTGTTCTTGGTTTCTGAACGGCGATGTGTTGGGAAGTCTAGCAGCGGATTGAGCACGGTTGTTGATGTCTGTGCCGTTTGTCCGTTTTGCCTGCGAGCAGGGTGGTGTTCAAGCTGTTGGCGTCACGGAGCGAGCACATCCGCGTGCAGGCCCTCAAGGTGCTCGGCTACTTCCTCAAGCACCTGAGCTCCAAGTAAACCTCCCACGAACCTCACCCAGTGCCCACTGTTCTGGAGACACTCAGCCAGGCAGGCCCAATATGTGTGTCTCGGTGTGTGAGTGCGTTTGTGTTTGTGTGTGCCTACAATGTGTCAGCGTCTATGAGTGTGCCTGTGCGTTTGTCCGTTCATGCGTGTCCTTACCATGCGTCCCATAGCCACTCACCAAGCAGTCCGTGTGTGTGTGTCAGCGTGTACATGCATTTGGCCTGGCACAGGCGCCGTGGTGACGTCACCGCCACTTAGTGGCGAATGGCGGTTGTTGTTATGCATTTGTGTGTGTGTGTGCACACAATGTGGCTAGTGTCTGTATGTGCGTCTGTGCATTTGTGCTTGCATGCGCGTCCTTTACACGCGTGCGTGTATGTGTGCACATCTCGCATTCCTTGTCATGACGGCCTCCGTCGGTGATTCCTAACAGCACTCGCCCCAACAGTCTGCTCAAGCGCTGTACGGGTGATATTTATGTTTGTGTCTGTGTGCAGGCGCAAGACAGAAATGATGGTTGCACCCAGCCTCTTCAGCTTGCTGGGAGAGAGGCTCATGCTGCACACCAACGTTCTCACCATGACCACGTACAACGTCCTCTTTGAGGTGCCAGCATCGTCTCTGCTTAGTGAACATTGGCCCTCCCTGCTTACAAAGTGCTAGCAAACAACACACGCACAAGTATATACTAATTTATTAATCAACGTATTGAGTTTATGGTACAATATGCACAGTAACATCTAAGATTGTGGATCCACTCCATCCTCAATTTATGGTTATAGGAAGGCATATAAACCTCCTGCCAAGTTACCACATCCTGCAGATATAATAGACACTGCGCTTAGCTCATTGGAGGACGGTTTATGCTGGGTTTGATTCACCATATCCACATTTATTACAACCCCCATCTAGCCAGGGTGGCTATAGGCTTATACACCATCGTAAATGAAATGGGCTCCACTGCCTGCAGTGTGTTATGTAGGTTCTGGCCTTTGCCATAATGGTACGGCGTGCGTGTTGTGTGTGTGTGGTGCGATGTACAGATGTTGACCGAGCACGTATGCACCCAAGTGATTCATAAGCAGCACCCAGACGCCGACTCCTCTGTCAAGATTCAAAATCCCCGTGAGTCTCCATCCTCCTGGTCGTGGTGGTGGTGATGGCGATGGCCGCTGTGGTGATGGTGACAGCGGCACATTTATTTGCACACTCATCATCTTTTTGTTGCATTTCCATACGTTCCAACGACTGTTAAGGTTGCGGAAATAATAAACAATGTCTTTTCTAATTTGAACTATACCGAAGTAAATGTTAAAGTATGAATTCACTACAATTTAAATATATATATACCAATAACATAGATTTTACACCATTGTCTATACGTGGCAAAGCACGTGCACAACAACACCGAGAGGGCACAGCTAGCGCCCTGAGTGTGTGCGGTGCTCGCGTGAATTGGTGCTCACTGACAGCAGTCTACAGGGCTGTATGGCAATGTTGGTTTTGCTACTGTAGGTGTTGGTGGTGATTATGTTGATGATAATCATAAAGACTGTGATGCGAACAATGGAAATGATGGTTACAACGGTGATTATGACGATGATCATGCCAACGATGATGATTGTTATTATAACAATTATTCCAGTGACGATAACAATGACAACTATGATAACGGTGACGATATTAACTACAGTGACTATGGGGAAGGGTGACGACGTCAATGCTAAAGATGACAATGAAGAGGTCTAGGATGGTAACGTTGATGATATCGACAGTGATAACGGTGATGCCGACTACGTCAGGGACGCTGGTGGTTTATAAATGCGGCTGTTGCTCTGCTGCCCCCTACAGTGATTCTGAAGGTGGTGGCCACCCTCCTGCGGAACGCGCCCGCCACCGCCGAGACGATGGAGGTGAAGCGCGTCTTCCTGTCCGACATGATCCGGCTCTTCAACAACAACCGTGAAAACCGCAGGTGAGCGTTTTGTCCGTCGCGACCGCCACCGAGCAGGGAAGACGGCGGAAAACCGCAATGCCACCCGTCGCTCACGCGGCTGAGCCAGGGCATTCTTGGACTCGCGCAGACACGGGGAAAATACAGTTAACGTACAAATTACTGGAGTAATGTTAAGTTCAGTTTATGACTGCGGGAGGGTACCAGTGAGACCTACAATGCTGTAAATGCGGGATATCCTGCATGAATGGGTAGTTTGTCGCATCAGCAAACATAGTTTAAAATTGGGGTTCTCACCTTTTTGCACCTCAAGGCCCACTTGTTTCACTTGGGTATGGTGTCCACAGACCACTACGTGGTGATCGCAGCCTACTGATGGGTCGCCACCCACCGGTTGACAGTTGGGGGTTTTAAACAGGCGAAGTTGCAGGCGAAGTTTAGCAGCATAAACACCTTACCAATCAACGGCATCTCGTGTAATCTAGATACAATTTTCCAATTAATCGAGACGTATAACGCAGCTACGGATTGGCGCACGTAGTGAAATTTCGTGTTGAAATTACACGCGATATGGAGACTGCCCGATCCCGTGTCGGGGAGGGTGCCTTTAACGGTGCGCACATGTGCCGCGTGTGTAACCCTAATCCGAACGTTGTACGACTTCACCCCTTCCTCTTCGAGCTCCCACCACCCGCATTGAAACCACGCGCAGCCGTAGCGACGCTAAGTGGGAACTCGTGTGGATGAGCGGATCGGACCGCGACCCCTGAGTGCGAGATTACATTTTTTACACGTGCGGGAGCGTTCGCGGGGGCCCCGTGTAAAGAGGAGCGTTTTGAATCGGGGGATATTTCCTGCTTCGCCATGTGGATCAAAAACATTGGCACCGACCGACGCAAATTGAATAAAAGATGAAAACGTGTTTGAAGAGGAGGGCATGGGGAGATGCATGCTCGGAATTACACCCCGAGACCGAGAGAGCAACACGTGGATCGGAGAACGTACGCAGGTTAGAGACATCGTATTGACTGATGGTTGGTCTTCAGAGCTGGTCTTTTGGGATAGCCGTGTTGAGCGATCTCCATTTCTCCCACGTTGACGTTTCTTCTCCCACGTTGGAAGCATCATCATAACGCCTGATGATGCTTCTAACGTGGGAGGCGAAACGTCGCGAGGGAGAGATGGAGGTCGCTCGCCACGGCTATCCCGGAAGAACAGCTCTGAAGAGCAACCATCATTAATCGAGCCGTGAAAACCTACATCAGTCCATTGTATTGGCTGTTAAGAAAAGCAAGTGGCCCTTGACAGGACGCGACGCGAGAAGGGGTGATTATCAATGGTCAAGGCTAACGATGGAGTGGCAGCCAAAGGAGAGAAACACACCCGACAGGACGTCCACTGCGTATTTGGAATGATGAAATCGGCTCCACGTGCGTTAAGATAGCGCTGAAAAGATTGGTCGTCTTTTCATGGAAAGTTACTGTCGATAGTGTGTTAGTGCAGCGAATATGAGCATTGCGTCCTCACAATATTAGCAGCAAGTTAGTGTCCGAATCTACACTGGGCTTGCCCTTAATCGACTAAGCCAAAATTAGTATCTGAGTTTATACCACATTACATTAGCAGTGGGGAGGTGTACACGACCGGGTGAGGTGATGACCACAGCACCCCTTCATGCTGAGTGCCAGCCTTTATCCCAACAGTCTATTAAGGCTTTGCGAGGGATCTATTGTCTTTGATAATGCTTCCAACGTGGCAGGCAGAACATCGCAGAAGAGAGAGGACAAACGCTCGCCACGGTTATCCCAAAACAGCAGCTTAACAGCAAAGTCTCTTACGTCGAGCCGTGAAAACCTACGATCCGTGTCTTTACAGGAGCCTGTTGCAGTGCTCAGTGTGGCAGGAGTGGATGTTCTCGCTCGCGTACTTCTCTCCGCACTCCATGGAGGAGCGCAAGATCACGGAGATGGTGTTCACGCTCTTCCGCATCCTACTGTACCACGCCGTGAAGTTCGAGTGGGGCGGCTGGCGCGTCTGGGTCGACACGCTCTCCATCGCGCACTCCAAGGTGACGGGGCTGAGCGCGGGCCCGTCTGCAGCCCGCTTGTAACAAACGCGTCAAGTCACCTCTTGCCGCTGGTCTCGTAAACCGGCCCAGTTGTGCCTCTTTCGTCCCGTGTACGTGTGCACGTACGGCCCGTTTGTCTGTCCACTGCTGGACGAGGGCCTCTTCACGCTGTGTAGGCGTTAATTAATTGACCGATAACATCCTAATATATAGGAAGCAGTGTGTGGCAATTTGGCGCCGGCAAACCGCCTGGCTGCCTTCGCCGCCTATCTGTGCTTTCCTCGCGCCTCCGAGTCGTTCTCTTGTCGAATGGGTACCTTCAACAGTGAATGAATATGTGCGCGTTATAAATGTAAAATTATAATTATTCATCGACCTGTTCCACAGGTGTCGTTCGAGGCCCACAAGGAGCGGCTGGCCCGGATGTACGCGGATATCCAGCGGCGGGAGCAGGAGAACGGCGGCCACGCTGAGGCGGCCCCGGGCGCCGTGAGCACCGTGTCCGGCCTCTCGGACCGGGCCGGCCTCGCCAAAATCACAGAGATGCCGGGGGAGGACGGCGCCGAGCCGTACGAGGGATTCCCGTCGGGCTCGCAGGGCGCCCGCGTGGCGAAGAGGGGCAGCCTGCTGAGGGAGGTGGCCGAGATGGGACAAGCGGCGGCGGCTCCGACGCAGGCAGAGGGACGCGGAGCTCCTCCGAGCTCTGCCGACGACGCCGGCGAGACGGCCGGAGATGCAGGAGGGGCTGAGGCCGCGCAGGAAAAGGAGGCGAAGTTGCACGAAGGAGAAAATAAAACGGAGGAAGGGCAAGCTGGAGTAGACGCAGTCGAGGCTGCAGTAGAAGGAGAGACGAATGCACAAAAGGAAGTTGAAGCTGAAGAAAAAGAAGACGCTAAAGCAGGTGAAGGAGACGCAATAGTAGAAGGAGTCGAGCCTGAAGTAAAAGAAGAAGATTCTAAACCAGACGAAGAAAAGGCTGCAGCAGGCGAAGATGAGTCTACAGTGGAGACAGATCAAGAGGCCAAAGCAGAAGAGGGCAATGAAGGTGACGATATTGAACAAGAGGCCGCACAAGAGGGTGCAACTTCGGAAGTAGCCGCCATCAATAAAGAAGGAGAAGATGCAGTTAACGCTGAGGGAACGGAAGAAGCCAAACAAACGGAAGCGGCTGAAGCCGCGGCACCGGAAGGAGGACACGATGACAACGAGACGACGGCGGACGCCACGACCAGCGACGCTAAGGAGCTGTCAGAAGAGGCGGCGGCGATTGCGCAACCCGAAACGCCCACAGACGGAGCTTTGGGGGAGGCAGAAAAATCCGACGACGATGCTCAAGCGTCGGAGCTTTCGAAGCAGATCTCGGTGTCCTTCACCGACGCGTCGGCCAACAGCGAGCAGGAGATGGCGCAGGCGGCGGAGATGCTCGTGAGCGCGGTGTGCGCCACCGCCGTGTCCGTGGTGAGCGGCGACGGCGCGGAGGAACGCGGGGACGTGGAGCCGAGCGCCGGCGACCAAACGCACGGCGCCACCGCCACCGCCGAGAGACCGAGCGAACCCCAGCAGCCTGGCGGCAAAGGCGAAGGCGCGACAAGCGACGGCGCGAAAAGCGACGGCGCGAAAGACGACGCCGGGGGCACGGAGGATAAATCCGAAGGAGAGAAGCCTCGCAAGGATGATGTCGTCGCCGCCCCGACCACCCCGCTCAGTCCGAGGAGCGAGGCCACAGCGGAGCTGAACGCCAAGACGCTGGTGGAGCAGGCCATGGAGCAGGACGTAAACATCCACTTGACCACGACTTCTCAGGTGACGGGCCCTGGCCGATGCTGCTCGCGGGCGAACTGAACGGAGCGCCGCGAGGAGTGTTTTAATTGACGTCATCCGTGCTTTGATGCAGTCTTTACAAATTGCGTTGTCGGTTGTGACAATTTAGGGAAAAAACGGTTGAAATTAGTGTGGCTAAATAGTTTAATGTTTTATTTATAATAGCGTTTTATATAGTGCCTTTCACCCGAGGGTCACAAAGCGCTGCACAAGGGCCGCGAAGAGAACGGCATGTCAACAATGAAAAGTATTATCGCATACAGGTGTTACATATTTAACTTGGTTTTTTTTATAACTATTTCATTTTTTTCAGCTTATTTAATAAATGTGTTTTTATATTCCATACACTAAAAAAACCACACGTATTAGCCATATACATTGGAGGAGCAGGTGTTATTAGGGACAGAACATCACACACAATGCTCTCATTTGCAAGAGAGAGGCCCGGTAATCCCCAAGACGGTTTAAGGTAGCACTTTCTGCAAATATTGACGCGCCACAAGGTGCCGCGAAATCAAACCAATAAAATCCCGCGTCAGTGTTTGCCAGCTATTGAGATACAATCGCACGTAAATGCGATTGTGAAATTGCGAAATTTCCTTTCTCTCAGACCCCGGTGTTGGCATTTGTTAAATCGCATTTGTTAACGTTTTAGGTATTTTGCGCGCCTCTTTCTCCACCAGAGTGCGCCCACGCCGCAGCAAGAGGGGCAGCCCGGTGTGGTGCTCAACTTCCGGCCCGACGCTCCGTCCATCTCCACCACCGCCAGCGCCGCCGGCGCCACCGCCACCCCCGCCTCGGACGACGCTCACGGGAAGTTGACGCCGGGGGGGAGCCAGAAGGCCGGCTCGGTGCGGCGAGACGCCCCCATGAACGCGGGGACTCAGGCCGCCACCTTCCGCATCCCCGACTTCCAGTGGTCGAGCGTCCACCAGCGTCTCCTCGCAGACATTCTCTTCGCCCTCGAGTCCGACATTCACATCTGGAGGAGGTGACGACGGCAGTCAACCAGTGGTGCACGCAGTCACATTTCACACACGAGACAAAGATAAAGACAAAGATTCCCTGTATAGCCTTAACAGACTGCAGGGGCAAGTGCCGTTAGCGAGCACCTAAGAAGGTCGACACGGCACACGAGGAGGTGGGTGACCAGCACCACGCCCGGCCGCCTTTGTCTCTCTAGTAGCGATGTTAGCACACCGCATTAGGTACTCATTTGAGGCTGAGTCGACCTAGGGGAGGCCCAGGACTGGTTCAGAAAATCGTCACTGGTGTTGGCCGTGAGCGGATTCGTAGCCCAGCGTGCTAACCACTGAGCTACCGCTCCCCATAACACACACACATACACAACCGGTTTATCAGCCGTTATCAACGTTTATCCGGGTTGGCTGGTTGCCCCCATAATTCCCCTTCGCCCACATATCTCGATCTAGGGCAGGGCTTCTCAACCTTTTGCACCTTAAGGCCCATTTGGCCCACTTGGGTCTGGTCTCCGTGGACCACTAGATGGTACTCGCGGCCCACTGATGGGTTACGACCCAACGGTTGAGAATGGTGAATCTAGGGAATCCTCGGGAGTGAGACATTTTGCAAAGCGAAAATTGTCATTCTACAGACATTGTATAGTTAGACCAGTTACACAGCCAACGCGGCCACTTCAAGCGTGACCTGAACACGCGTTTCGTGATCACGGCGCAAATGAGACTGCGCCGCGCATTCAAGACACTTCGAGCACAATTTCGCTTTTGTTAAACGTCTCTTTACAACGCGTCGCATTACCGCGCGCGTGCCGCTGACCGGAGCGGCGCCGCTAACCCGCGCGCGGCCTGCGGTCCCGCGTCTCCCCCGCGTGCGCAGCCACACCACCAAGCTGCTCATGGACTTTGTGAACAGCAGCGAGAACTACGTGTTCGTGCACAACATGCTGCAGATCACCTCGCACCTGGTGGACAACCTCATCATGGTGGGCGGAGGCCTGCTGCCCATGCTGCAAGCCGTCACGTCGCCTGCGGTACGATGCCGAGCCTAACTGCTAACCGCCGATCCGCGGTGGGGAGATGTTGCCTCCCTCGGCCGGTACGCGGCGGGAGGCGGCGTTGCCGCTTGTCCTGTTTTTCTCCGGATCGCCTTCCTTTTTGAAGCAGTTGTCCTTGGGAAATCTGCACGTTTTCATTCAGGTCATCCAAGTAATTTAAAGTCTGGATTTTTGCGCGTTACACGTACAGTACCGGCTCTCTTATTCTGTTGACCCCCACGGTATATCCCGGTTTTTTGTGCCTTCGAAGTCGCAACCTTAGCAGGAGGTTGTGGGTTCGACCCCCGAACCTAGATGCCTGTGTATTTGAAGTTCGTGTGTTCTCCCCATGGTTGCGTGGATTTTTCTCCAGGTCCTCCAGTTTGTCCTGTCCACTTTCAAAAACGTGGTTTTAGATTATTTGGCTACTATAAGGTCCCAAATATGACGTGTGGCCAGGACACCTCTAAAAAAGAGCTAATAGCTTAGTGGAGCTTTACCACCTGGTAAATAAAATAGTTTAGTTTAAAAATAGGCATCTACAGTTGGATTTCAACGATCGGCTGTGGGATGTTAACCGGCCTAGCGGCATTTCTTCCACCACGCCACGCCGAACACGTGCCGTGCCACACGCTACAGCCCGACCGGTGCCGGGCCGCGCCGTGGCCGGTATTGCCGTGGTCAGTGCCGCTTCGTGACCCCATGCCCAACGCGCTCGCCATTGCAGGACGTGGACCTGGATACGAGCCAGCACGCCGACAGCCTGCCCAGCGAAGTGGCGCTCAACTTCCTGCACCGGCTGCTGAACCTGGTGGATGCGCTGGTGTTTGCCAGCTCCCTCAGCTTCAGCGAGGTCGAGTCGGAGAAGAACATGAAGGCGGGCGGCCTCCTGCGCCAGTGTTTGCGGCTGGGTAAGCTGCCAGAGACGAAGATCCCCCGTGTAGCTTTTTACAGGCTATTGGTGAACGCCTGTGAAGGCGAGCTCCGTGCACGATGGGGTGTTGTGGCCGACGTTACGCCCGTTATGTCTCCCCAGTTATGATAATAACAATATTTTGCATTTATAACTCGCACATATTCATTCAATGTCGAAAGTATTCATTCAACGAAAGAACGACTCAGAGGTGCGAGGCAGGCAGCCAGGCGGTTTTCCATCTCCTCAATTATGATGCCTACACACTGCATGTATTTAAGTATATATAAACAATATATATGTGCACAAGCCACTGGCATATGCAAATCATTGTGGGTCTCCTGGGCTGTAGATTTAGTATTTTAAGCATCGCTGTGTAAAATCCGATGTGCAGGGTGAGACTTTTGTAGATAAGAATATTGGAGACTTGGTTGACTCGAAGAATGTCTCTCACTTCCTGCGTCTGCGTGTGTGTCTGTGTGTATGCGTGCGTCTGCGTGCGTGTGTGTGTGCATGCTCAGTGTGCTGCGTGGCCCTGCGCAATTGCGTCGAGTCCCAGGAGCAGCAGCGATCCCGAGCGGGGAGCGTAAGCGAGACGTCGCCCACCGCCAAGGTGAGGCTCCACATCAACGCACGGGTCATCGTCCTTCCTCTTGATTGGCCGTTATCTATCTATCTACTGCTGCATGAAGGACTCCCCCAATATGTTGCCTTCTCTCATAGTCCTCCGATGCGTGAATACACCGAGTACTTGCTACTCGAACTGATTTCATCGCTTGAGCTCTTTGACGATGGAACACAAATGTTTAGTGTCCACTCTGATGTGCACGATGTATAGTCGTAGTAATAGTATAAATATGGTGATTGCACACGAAATAATAACCAGGGTGGCAGGTAGATGTATGGGGTTGTCATGTTTACGACTGCATGGTGTTTGCCAGTGATGTGCAGTTGGTAACGTGTGTGTGTATAGTGTGTGTGTGGTGCCCGCTTTGACCAATGGATGGCGTGGCTTTATGCGGTGCATGTTTGTGCTGTGTGCAGTGCAGTCACGTTCAAGTGTGCGCGAGTGTGTTAGTTTTTTGTTTTTTTTATCCTGGTATTTTTAAACCCTTGTTGTTGTGTTCCGGTCCATGTCTATGCTAACACCGGGGTCTGAGAGAAACGGCATTTCGACCCTCTATATGTCCTGTACATGTGACAATAAAGTTGAATTGAATTGAATTTATAGGTGCTGCTCGCTAACAGCACCTAACTCTACAGTATGTTGAGGTTTTACGGCGGATGTTTGTGTTTGTGCGGAAGGGTGCGGCGGAGCCTCCCTCCGCGGTGCCGGTACGAGACCCCGAGCGGCTCCTGCAGCCAATGGACGTTCACCGCCTGCGGGCAGTCGTCTTCAGGGACGTGGTGAGTCAGCTCTCCGACGCGGTCGTTAATACCCCTGCAGTGGCGGTCGAGCGGTGGCGCTGTGGTTGCCGTGCTGTGCGAGGAGTCTGGGCGTGCGTGTTTGATTCCTGGCCACGGATAAGATCAGTGGCTCGTGATACCTAAACCGATCCTGGGCTCCGTGGCCATTTCAACAACTCGCACTGACTTGGTCTGCTGAAGTCGCGCTCAAACAACCTTCCTGACCGACGCGGCGTGGGGAGACCGTTGTCCAGCAGTGGGTTTACAAGAGTTGTAAATTACGTAATTTTGATTATTATACCTGTATCAAGAGCTGCTCTTTAGGGATAGCCGTGTCGAGCGTTCTGCCTCTCTCCTTTGCGACGTTTCATCTGTTATCTCCCACGTTGGAGGCATCATCGGGCGAAACGTCATGACAGAACAGCTAATAGATAGCAATTCTCACACATTGAGCCGTGAAAACCTGCATCATCATATAATACTTGTAAAATGAATCCTGTAATAATTACCATGCTGCGCTAGTTTCGGCCCATTAATGACAATTTCATGGTTGCAAGTTCAGATGCCAGGTGCGGTTTGAGTTGGCCCTTCACACCTCCGGCGGTGATTAAAAGAGGTACCACGTTGTGAAGAATCAAGCGTGGTCGTTCTTTCGATAAACCCGCTCCTGCCATAGAAACGAGGAACTTCCACCACCGGCGCATTGCTGTCAACGGAACACAAACATTGCCCCGCGCTGCTCGGCACAAAACCACTTTGTCTTTTACCTCCGATATCGATTGCTGTTGTCGGCAGCAGCAGTACTTTCCTTTTATTACCGTTCCTGTCATATTGACATCATTAGTTTATTTATCGCCTGTTTTACCTGTATTACCTTTATGGTTATTGCGTGTAGCAGTAGTATTACTATTATTATCGGTGGCTGTTATTGATGGTGTTGGCGCTGTCATTCACTGTGCCCCCCTCCCCCCTCCCTGTGTCCGCGTTGCCTGTGAAACCATCCTCCCGCCGTGGGGGGTTTCTCTCTCATTTTGATGCTTCAATACAAAGCATTTCTCCCCGGGCCACAGTGGCCCGCGGGCGCTTAAGTGTTAATTACATTAGGGCGCGAGTAACGGGCGAGTGTGAATTGAGATTTCCTGTGGAACACGCGGAGCCTCGAGGCAGCCGGGACCTCGTAGGCGGCCGTACCGGCCTGGGTTTAATTTCACCGCGCGGAATGTCGAGCGAATAGAGAAGACGTGCGATTCGACGGGAAGCTCAGACCTTGGGTAAAAATATTTGCGTAGCCTGTAACAACGTCACATTACTAACTGCGAATTGTTCGTAATAATCGTAATGATTAACAACTATTTATCACTTAACTGTTGGGGATGTGTGGCCATACTTCACCATGTTTGGTTCAACGCGAGTTGGTGAAGCGGGAGCCGGAACCGGTTCAGATATTGCTCGTCACTGATGTTCTTCGAACTCGGGTTGCTGTCTTTATAGTGCACTGCATTTAGCACTGTACCACCGCCCCACCTCTTGTTTTATATCATGTTATAAATTATTATTTTGTCCAATGGACGTTTTTATTTTGGTGCTCCAGGTTACATCAGTCGTGCCTAAATCTGCCGCGAGGCTTCCCTTAGGTTGACTTGGCCTCAAGCAAGTATTGTACCTAGCACAGTGCGTCAACATCTGGCCTGGGCTTGAGACCGGTTCCTTGGCACGAGTTGTGATGGCTTCACCGTTTTACATGTGTATCCCGTCGATCTGAATAAGTGCTTGCTCTCACCACCTTTGTCGAGACAGGCTGTAACGTTGACCTAGGAGGGATCGCTTGTTTACCTGTATTTAATTGCCACATAATGAGGCAATGATTCGTCAATTAAAACCAGTTCTCATGCTCATGATACGTACATTAATTCAAACGGTTTATGGAACAAAAACAGCTGTGAAACAAAACAAATGAGGAACAATACAAACAAGATGGTGAAAAATGAGATGAAAGAGAACACATATTTGAATTGAATCCTAACCCTGAATTGTGACAATTCATCGAATGTCTGTGCCGTAAATCATTCGACGCATAATAAATAATACCACATCTCTGTAAAATAATTCTTTACTCAATTAATTTCCTATTCACAGTTTTTAGATACAATTTTGATAACCGTTGAAACCCAAATCTCATAAATAGTGAATTAATTTTAAAGTTACAATCTTCCCGTTTGGCTGTTGTGCAGCATTTAAAATTTGAATGTGGTGGTGGTGGTGTTTTTGTTGTTGGGTTTTTTTTTTCACGTTAATACCAGCAGATGGACAAGGTAATTTCCCACAGTCCTCCGCGTTAATTTTTCAAACAATCCGGGCCAATTGCACGGTGTTGTGTTTAATTTTGCCTGGAGGGAGATAAAGCTGAAAAGACGCTGATCAGTTTTCCATCTGCTCCCAACATGTGCTCCACGCGTTCGGCAAGATTAAACGATTAAAAGCGAACTAAATGGCTCACGCCTATAAGAAAAGATAAAGCCGCCGCTGCGTCTGTGGCAGGGTACACACGCGAGCGCACGCGCGCACACGCGCGCACACGCGTATGTGCAATCTCGCCTCCTCATTCCCGGCTAAACGCCCTGGAAAACCCTTAAACCGCAGCTGACGAACGAAGCCGCGGCCCGGCACAAACGTAAAATTAGAAACGCTGAAAGACAGACAGCGATTCTCCCGATTCGACTCGCTTCTTTTACACGCCCGCGTATTTACATAATCCCGCTTGGTTCCGGCCGTCGCGCCCGTTTAATCGACAATGGGCAAGCGGCTCCGGCGGTCTGGTCTCCGCGCCGCGCGTTTTCTCTACAGATCGCTTTAAAATATTTATTTTAGCCCCAAGGCCGGCGGCGCATGGCGGCAGCGGCGGAGGCCCTGGGTGGGCCGACCCCGAACGAATCGAGCCGCACACGCGCGTCTGCCGCACCTCAGGTGGCGCTCCGTGAAGCCCGTTCGTCGCTTCTCCCGACCCCTGACCCCCACCAGCCGGCTCCGTCGTTTTTGAGGGAAAGTGTTTAAATGCCACGGGGAGGTGGTTTGGGGGGGGGTTATGATTGCTGTATGGTTGTCGTGTTTATAATGTTTGTGGGGATGTGTCGGGTTGGAGTACGGTAGTGTTTCGAACCGATGGCCCTCTGTTTAGTTGTGTATTGCTTGTTGTTGTTTGCTTTGTGATGGGTTTGTTTTTACTGTTTCAACAATATTTCTGTCCGATGTTGAGGAAAATGAGCCGACTCATTAATTCTAGCTGACTGTGCTACCGAACCAAACGCCTCATCTTCAATATTGACATCCATGGTTAAATGTATCCACTATATTTGCGACAGCTTTGGGAAGCCTTCATAAAGCAGTGGATAGATCATAGCGGATAATGGTTATATGTTTTGGTTAATTCACACTTTGCCCAAATTTAAACACACCCACGATATCTCGAGATACCTCAGTACATTGCTATTACAGTGTATAAACAAGTATGACCTAACACAAGTTGAAGTGTTAATGGAACTGTCAGTTAGTGATCTCTCTCCGATTGTCACTTGTGAGACTTCGCAGCCACAGGGGGGGCCTCTGTGGTACCACAGATGTCCTCGTCGACCCAGACACTGCCCCATACATTTCCCCCAGGTTTACCTTGAAAAGAGACTCCGATCCTGATTCATGAGTTGTCAAAAGAGCAATTTCCACAAATTGCCTGTGAAAAAATTGGCAAAAGCAATGGCATGTTTTTGTGGCCATTATGGCCTCATAACCAATAGCCTTGATCTGTCTACTGCTGGATAAAGGCCTCTCCAAGCTGTTGCCGCCTCTCATGGTCTGCCAATGCAGCATTATGTCTAGCCCAGGCACACGACCCGATTTCATCGCTTCATCTCCGCAGTGGTTGTATATTTTTGGCATGTTCCTCCATTGGCTTCTCTTCCAGCATTAGTATTGGACCACTGGCCACCATCCATTGCTTAAGCCTCTAATCCAAGTTTTGACTTCTTAAGTCAACATAGTTGTCTATTCCACGTGTTAGAATAGAATAATTGTCGTCTATTCCATATCTCGATCTCAGTATAGTTGCAAGCAAGCATCTCCTCGTGCTTCTTTCCACACATTTTACCTTTTATCCCATTTTCTTCATTAAGAATGCTAGTTTTTCTGATCCATCTAGCCATATCAGCTAACATACTCTGATTAAAAACCATCTGCTTTAGGCACATTGGCACCTCATCAAAGCAACAGTCCAAACGGCAACAGTTCTCCGTTGCCGCCGGGCCGTCGAGATTCGAAAGCTTCAATTCTAATTCGACGCCGCGATGCCCCCCCCTCCTCTAATCTCTGCCGCAGGAGGACACGAAGCAAGCCCAGTTCCTAGGCCTCGCCGTCGTCTACTTCATCTCCGTGCTCATGGTCTCCAAGTACCGCGACATCCTCGAGAGCGGGCACGGGGGCGGCCGCGTGCGGAGCCTGTCCACGGCGTCACAGGGCGGAGGCGCCAAGACCGGAGACGCCAAACCCTCGGCGACAGGCTCGGTGCGCGTGGACTCCGGTGAGTGAACGCGCACCGCCGCATTCAGCTGCGCCGGCAGAAAGCACGCCCCGCTAAGCGTCCGTTTCCCGTAGATGCGTTCGTGTAAATACAGTTAAAAAAGTACGGTTTTTAAAGAAAAATAATAGTGATTGCTCGTATGAGCTGCTCTGTCGGAATAACCGTGTTGAGCGTTCCTCCTCTGTTTGATACTGCACGTCGCATGACACACCTTTATCGCGGCTTCTGGTCTTCAGCTACAGCCGAGCTACCCCGTTAGTAAAAATAAATAAAACATTAAAATGATTTATTGATCGTAAACCCATCGATGGTTATCAACGATGGAGGAGTTCTTGAGTGAAGCGGGATCAGTTGTCTCGTCCCAACCTCCAATGATGCCACAACAAACATCTAAAAATCGGCGTTATTGCTTTCAGCTCAGAAAGCACTGAATGGGCGCCATTGGACAAATTTCTGTCTGGACACGAGGGGGAAAACAGTGTTATTGATTTGAAAACTAGGGCAGGTGCCACAGTGTCTGCCTTGGAAGCCGTTCGTTTTTAAGAGACTTGCTCAGTGCTCTCTGCTTTGTCTGCACCAGAGGGAATCCGTCTTCTGTGAAGCAGACATGCACAAGTCTCGCTCGTAAATGAGACGTCCTTTCTCGCTGTGAGCTCGACTACCTAATAGCATCAATTCGGGGTGCAGTGGTTGGGATGTTGCGCTGTGAACCCGTCGGCCTGAGTTTGATTCCTGGCAATGGCTAACGTAAGTGGTGGTTGATATTGGAACCGGTTATGGGCGCCCACCCCCTTTCTCGGTTCACAAACCCGTACCGATTTGAAGCTCAGTCATACAACCCTCATAACTAAATGGCGGTCAGAAGGCCTTCATCCAGCAGTGGATTGACAAAAGACAAAAACAAATTGAAGCTTAATTGGAATGAAATTGTATTTTACAGAGTACTTGTTATTCCAAGGCAGGTTTAGGGCCTCCCTCCCGCGTGTTGTTTACGAGCGTTGTTGGACCATACCTCGTCATGCTGGTCAATGCGTGTTGGCACTGCTGGAGACCCAGAACCCATTCAGATCTTGTTTTGCACAGTGATTATCCATGGTCGAGTCCGTGTCGACCCGATGCTTTGACTGCTGTACGTCTATCCAAGGCCGCTGGGTTCATTGTGCGTTGGCATCACCACCACTCCCCCCCCCGCCTGCCCCCGTATTTATTTAACATATATATATTTGGCAATATTAAAATCATCATTCTGCTTTAACTGCTGTTTTCCCACTACACGTGAACGCAATCACTCCAGGGCCACTTACGGTGAAATAATGCTCAGACCACTAGGTGGCAGTAGAGACCACAGCTGTCAGGCTGGGAACGGCTTCACTCGTAGCGGCTCGCCCCACAGCCCGTGGTCGCAGCGTTAACGCTGTGGATTACCATTGTAGGTTAACGCAGTGGATTAACGTGGTGGATCAACGCTGTGGGTTTACGGGGTGCGTTAACACGATAGGTTAATGTTGTGGCTTCATGTGGTGGGTTAACCCAACCATCCATCCACTGTCAGAAACCGCTTAATCCTGTACAGCGTTGCGGTGAGCCGGAGCCTATCCCGAAAGACACAGGGCGCAAGGCGGGGCTATACCCCTGATAGGACGCCAGTCCCATCACAGGGCACCGGGTTCAATTTAGTCCGCAGGCTAATTAACCAATGCAGCAACATGTCTTTGGACTGTGGGAGGAAATCGTTACGGGTTAACTTGGTGCATTAATACGAGTGGTTAATTCAGTGGGTTAACGCACTGGGTTAACGTTGTGGGTTTACATTGTGGATTTACACAGCGGGTTAAGCACGGCGGGTTGATGCGGTGGGTCGACGTGGCGGGGTTAACGGCGCTGACAGTGTCCCACGGATAGCCCATGTGCGCTCCACCTATCGGTTAATTTACGCGTTTCATTTGCTAGAAATTGCGATTGCCGCTCACCCGCTTTTTATTGTTTTTCATTACGCGCACGCGTCGTTAAAGCAGTTTTACCGTTGTTGGTTTAATTTGAAAACTTATTTTTTGGTTCTATCGAAAATGTACAGTTATGATGATGAAGTGGACAAGAGCGGTGGAAAGTGTAGTCTGCAGTGCGCAGGAGCTTGAATTTAGCGCCGTGTGATATTTAGAGTAGGAAGGCATTATAAGCAAAACAAAATAACAAAATTAACGATGCCCATAGATGATGAATGCATCCTGAAAATCCATACAGAACGGTGTGGACTTGTTTAGCTTACATAGCTTCCCGATGCAATTGCATCTCAAGAAGCTGTACAGAAAATGCAGTGATATTTACTCCGTAGCGATAGAAAGCCAGTCATAGGGAGCGAAAAACAAGGAAGCTCTTTGAATTGACTTCAAGAGGCACGAGGGGAAGGGACGTCCAGACTATGGGGGCAGCGGAAGAGAATGAGTAACCTCGCTGATTAAAGGTCGACTGGGGGCTTTGACCGAAGGCCTTTGGTTGTTACAGCGGAGAGTCCGTGGCAGGGAGTAGAGGCGAGATGAAAAGGGGGAGACGTGGGACAGTGTCATGGAGGGGAGAGATGTGATGAGAAGGGTAGATGTAGGAGAGTGCATGGAAAGGAGTCGAGCAACATGAGAGGAAAGAAGTCGCGGAGAAGTAGTGGGACTGTGGGAGAGTGGATATTTCAGCACGGATGTCTAGGAAAAGGGACTTCCAGACCAACGGGGGCTGCACGGAAGAATGCGGCGAGAGTCGAGCGCGTGCGTGGCAATCGTTCGGAACCAGGGGCAGTCGATACACACGGCGAGCGTTCTGAACGTTTGTTCAGAATGTGGGTCGCGGCGCGCCGCACGCAGCTGCTCAAGTTCAGGACCCGGGCCGCGGCCACCTGCCCGTGTCCCGCCTGCCCTCCCGTCACGCGCCGTCGTCGCCGGACACAAAACCCCAAATCGATTTGTCCCGGTCGACGGGTCGTGTGGCACCGTGAGTGACCAGGTCTCCCGGATTAACGGGGACCATCAATAACGCTGCTAAGTGGGCAGCGCCAGAGTCCGACTGTCCCAGAAGCCACTTGCCACCGGCCCGCCCCCGCCGATGCATTAAAGCAACAATATATGGTGGGGTTTTAGAGAGAGTCAGTCCGGGGTGCCGTGCCCTTCCACAGGAAGCTGTGCATCAGCCTTCCCCAGGCTCTTGAAATGATGAATAGTATTAATTTAGTTGTTCTTTTGTGCGTGCATCGCTGAAAGTGGTTTCAAAATCATCTTGTTTTACGAGTCTCTCAAAACGCTGGTGCTGCGGCTGAAAATATGTTACAATCTCGAGTCGTATCCTAATGCACCCGGCGTTATGATCTCATTCGTACAATAGATGAGTCTTCTGAACACAATTTTCCCAGGGCCCCGCAGTGTAAACTACGATCTCCCAACTATAAACTCCACGCACTTCCCTGCTTTTTCGCTCTGCTCTGAAGCAGGGCCATGGCCAGAAACATCAGCCTTTTTATTATTTTTTCTGTCTATAAAGCAGTTAGTCGGATTAATTTAGTGAGGTTTTTGTTATTCTTCTTAACACATGTTACCTCTAATAATAATTCCCATCTTCTTTGTTAATTGACTGCTGAATGAAGGCCTTCCCACGCCACCTCAGTCATGAAGATTGTTTGACCATATTTCACCACACTGGGATAGCGGGCCTCGTAGCGCAGCAGCGCCACTTGCCCCACCACCACTTCCCCCCGTCGATAACATATCCACACTAACACTGAGTTGGGCAACGCACAATTGTATCACACCCTTCTCCAGCATATCGTCCACATCTCGAACACATCACTCCCACTGAATATTAACGCCGAACACAGGGGCCGAATGAAACACGACACGGCTTTGAACACACCTCTGCCCAACACGGAGATGTGGTGAAGTGGTCACAGTTCCCGGCCCCTCGGAGCCGGCCATACCACCGGTGGGGTCGGCGGCGGAGTGCCGGAGGGTTGCGGGAGCGTGCCTTGCGCT
>JAZEWU010000016.1:7648997-7676921 GCA_036362915.1 Geotria australis
TAAATAGATGTTTATTATTACAGCAGAAAATACCCAGTGAGCTTGCAATCTCTCGCCGCGGGAATCCTGCGATACAACAAACGCTCCAACTAACCAACGCAACCGATCTATAAAATCCACAATGTAATACAACGAATTTACAGCATTAAATTGTGCAAGGGTGAGACCTTAGCCATAATCATAAACCAAACCGTTACACACAGTATTGCACGGGACAAAAATGACCAATAATTCCAATGCATGAATAAGACAAAAAGAAGTGCGACAGTGTAACAGTGACGTGGTGGTACATTGAAGAAGCTTATTGCATAATCAAAGGATAATCGCATTCGCAGATAACCAGCTTGGCCCACGCGCCATTGGAACGTCCTCAACCAGCAGCAGACTGCCAACAGGGTTTGGTACGCGCGTCGACATCTAACAGACGCGTGACTCCCCGTCGCTTGTTGCTGCCGCAGAGCGCGCGGCGCCGGAACCTGCCGGAGGCCCGGCTCCGGGCGACGGGTCCCCGAGTGCCGGGCCGGACGCCATGAGTGAGCTGCTCTCCACGCTGTCGACGGAGGTGAAGAGGCCGGACGAGGCGCCGTCGGTCGCCGCCATCAGCATGGTGGACATCCCGCTGGACAGCACGCCCGTGCCCAGCCCGGTGGTCAACTCGAAGGCCTTCCCGCCGGCCTCCCCCGACGCGGCCGCCCCGTCGTTGGCCCACGCTGCAGAGGCCGGCAGCAGCAGCAGCAGCAGGTAATTGTCATCGTCGTTGTTGTCGTTATCACGTAATATATAGGAAGCAGTGTGCAACAATATGGCGCCGGCCAACCACCTGGCTGCCTCCTCCGCCTCTCAGCGCTTTCCTCGCCGCGCGTCTGAGTCCTTCTCTCGTCGAATGAATATCTTCGACATTGAATGAATATGTCTATCCATCCATCCATTTTCTAAACCACTTGTCCTGGTGGGGGGGTCGCAGTGGCAGCAGTCCAAGGAGAATGGACTAGACATCCCTTTCCTCAGCAACAGATTCCAGCTCTTCCTGGGGGATTCCCAGGCGTTCCCAGGCCATGAATATGTGCGTGTTATAAATGTAAATTATGTTTATAATTCATGTCTGGGGCTTACGTGTAAATACGCACCGGACGCGTGAAACATATACATACACGCACAGTGCAAATGTACAAAAACCACAACAAAGATCCACCATGTAGCCTTAACAGACTGTTGGTGTAAGTGCCGTTAGCGAGCAGCACCTACAAAGGCCAGCAAGGTGTACGAGAAGGTGGTGTGGCCAATTCCCATCCGCCTTTGTCTCCCTAGTGCTGATGTTTACTGCATCACACCGTGTACTTTTTAAAAGCGCGGTCGACCTAGCGGAGGCCCAGGACCGGTCCAAATAATCGTCACCGGTGTTGCCCGTGAGTGGCAATCGAACTCGTGTTTCCGGGCTCATAGTACAGCGTGCGAACCGTTACACTACCGCTCCCCGCGGGGCAACAATACACCAAGTTACAAACATGATTAGCACAATCACCCACACATGGACAGCCACACACGTATTGACGCACACAGACTACAGGCCGAGCGTCCGTGAGCCTGCACGCAAGCAGCTTGAACGCCACCCTGCTCGCCGGGAAAATGGACAAACAGCCAAAACACCATCAGCACTGGTCTATCCACTGCTGGATGAAGGCCTACCCAAAGCCGTGGTCTATCCACTGCTGGACGGTGGCCTACCCAAATCCGTCGCCTGCCTTCACGGTCTTGCAATCATCCATCTAGCTCCCGGCACGCCAACTGATTTCATCACTCCATCTCCCCAGCGGACGTACTGTCCGGCGAATTGCCTCCCGTGGCTGCCACTTTGTCATTTTTCTTGACCACCATCATTCACATTGCGCTGAATTGAAGGCCAGACTGTCACCTTCACTGTGCGAAGTCCTTATCGGTCATCGTAATCATTATTAATGCTATCACAATCAGTCGCTGTCATCATTGCCTTTATCATTCAACAGTCATCGTGTTATTCGCCGTGGCTGTTGTCATCCATCATTGTTATTTTCCTGGCAGCTCCCCTTGAGCCGCTGCCATTGTAAGTTCCATCATTTAAGTCGTAGGAATGGGGGAAGGAATTGGTGCCGCGGTCGTGCTTCCATTGCCCTATGAACCCGGTGATCTGAGTTTCCAGCTGCAGGTAATATCAGCTACGACGGATATTTGAAATGATTCTGGGCATGCCATTTCCACTCGCCCGCATTTGACCAGCGTGGTGAAGTATTATCAAACAACTCCAATGACCGACATCACAAGGGGAGACTTTCAATCGGCATTGGATTGACGAATGGCTGTAAACTATTATTAAACGGCATGGATCCTCATATTTTACATAATATTTGCAGAAAAAATTGACCGCTGTGCCGATTTCACAAGCCGTATTTCTTAGCGGCATGAAAACACAGCTCTGGCAGCCAGAAAATTCCAGCCTTCGTTCCCGTAGCCGGGTGTTCCGTGAAAAGCGTCGCTCACGAACTGTTACGAATTAGCCGAATCGCCCGTTTGCATTGTGGGACCTCTCGTAATGCCACCCCGCGCGGATTAGAGCTCCAAAGAGCCCTAAAACAACAACGGCGGCAACCGTTCCAGGGCTTCCAGCTGCTCGGCGAGCGGCCGCGCTCCAAAATCTCGGCGCGTAGCGTGGCGCGGAGCGTGCAGAACACCTCCATCGGTGCGTGCGAACGCAGCGCGGCGAGACGCCAAATCCGCAGGTGTGAATTTAATGGAATTTACTCGAGGTTCAACCCAACTTGGGCGTATTAGCCACGTGCGTCGGGCCGCGGGCGGCGGCGGCGGCGGCGGCGCAGTTGAGCGCGAGCTGCTCATTGTTGCCGGTGACCGAGGCCTCCCTTTCTCTTGACACCGCGGCGTTATATTGATTCATGGCTCGGTAATGCTGTAAGGTGCATTGCTGTCACTCCAGCTGCAGCGGTCATATTATTGTACGGCTTGGAAATGCTCCAAGTGTATGTGTTAACAACGTTAAAATCAAGCCGTGACATTAGCCAACGCTCACAGTTCAGGTTTGATTTTCATTTTGTTTTTGAACGGAGCGCCGCGGCTCGCGTGCGTGCACGCGCGTGTGTGCGCGATCGCGCGCGTACGTGCGTACACACGCGTGGTTCTCTCCCGCCCCGGTTCTTTTCTGTCCGCTGATGGTGAGGCCGCGGGTTTACATCGTAGGGGCCTGCGTAGCTCCGCTTCCCGTGGAATACCCGGTCACGGGCCACCTGGGGACAGAGGGCCCTTAACAGTGGCCAGAGACACCATCCAAAACCAATCACACACCGCCTTTCATAACAACGTCACGTGACCACCGTCGCTAACCGTGATCAGTCCACTGCTGCATTATGACCTGCCGAAGCTGTTGCCGTCTCTCACGGTCACGCGATGCGACAGTCCATCCTGCTCCTGCACCTTAGCTGATCTCATCACTCCATCTCCTCCATGAACGCCTTCTCGGGCGTATTGCTTCGTTTGGCTGCAACACCGTTGTTCGTGTCGATTAACCGGCCACTGTCACTTTTAGCGACGGATCCTGCCCAAGTCCGCTCACCTTTTGTAACAGTCAACACCAGTGCTTGGATGTAACAGTGCTTGGATGTACGACAACTGCATTTGCTCCTATGGTCACCATTTGGGATGAGTGTTATTGCAATGCAATTTCACTAATTACTATTTTGTTTATTTTATTAATACTGTACGTAATATTACATTCACATATCCAACTGCTGGGTTAATTAATAAAATAATTACATATCTGTAGATCGATAGATGTCTTATTCCAGCAGAAAATACCTATTGAGCTTGCAAGCTCTGGAAGCGGGATTCCTGCGGTGTAACAAACGAATTTACGAACATAAACAATGTATAAAATCAGAAGGTAGTACAACGAATTTAAAGGATTTACATAATTGTACACAACTGCGTGAATGTAAAGAATTTCCAACTGTGTAAATATAGTGCACTACGTTCAACGCTTTTTCTCTGCAATGGTCGTCTTTGTTATCAAAGCGTATCGGTACAATTCCAATTTTGAAAAAATACGTCCGCACATACGGAGCTGTTGAGAAAAATTCATGTTTTTCAGACCTACAGCATTTATGTTAACATTGTGGTCACACCTTCACGTTTAATAACGATTACTTTATTAACAATAAATAACTAAACTGCTAAATTAAATGCACCCGCCACGTTTTGGTAGCTGCGGGTGCTGGCTAAAGGAGGACGGCACTCTGTACATCTCCCGGTTTATTAATAGCACCGCTCAATTCCAATGAGAAGGGAGATTTTCTCGCAGGACGGCGTTTTTTTTGTAAAGATCTGATTTGTCTCTTTTTTCATCGCCGCACCCTGGGGCCTGTGCCCTGGAGGGTCGTGGTCAGGGAGCGGAGGGATGGACAGGGAGCGGTGGGATGGACAGAAGCAGCGGTTAGAACCCTGGGCGCACACCAAGTTAAACGTGTCGGAGGGGGGGGCGAATCATTTTGGGAAACAAAATTGGTTGCTTGTAAATTAAGTTTGCGTTACCGTATGTGGGTTATTATATTGCGAGCGGTAAGAGGTGAGTGACGGCTTTGAGAGGCCTTCATTCAGCGGTGGATTGATCGTAACTGATGATCAAAGATATACAGTTATTTATTTCCAGTTTTGACATTGCTAACATTTTTTAGCAAAAATTGTCTTTGACATACAACCGCGGTCTTGGAAATTTTGGTAAGCAACTGCCCCTTCCCCCCCCCACACGCCCTGGGTGTGTCTGTGCTGGGAACGATCTCGGTAAAACGTGGGGGACGGACGCGACGACCTGGGCTTTGGGTGGTTGAGACGGTGCAGCATGACCCAACCGATGTCCCCCGCCTCCTCGAAGCCTCCGCTGGGCAAACGCACGCACGGCAAGCGGCGGCGGCGATGTCAACATCAAGGCCGCTTGCCGCTAATAAAACGTGGCAGCGTCGAGATGAGGCCTGGGCCCGCCGCACCGGAGAGCAACGGGCGACGCTCAAATTACCAGGCTTTTGCATAAAACTATTTCATGGTCTCGGCATCGCCGCCGTTGCCACAAATGGGTTCCCGTCGGCCGCCAGCTTAAATGAGTTGTTTTGTGCTGTGCAGAAGGAGTTATTCTCCAGAGCCCTGCGGAATGAGATTGCCTGTCACGCCGCTTTAAAATCTGCCGAGAGCGAGACAGGCCCCGTTTTAACCCTCGCCGCTTGAGCGGGCTTGAGACGTGGCACGCTGCGTACGAGCTCCCAATCGTTCAGCTACGTCCCGCCCCCGGGTCCATCCGTTAATTACCGATAATTTTACGCTAATTGTTATTGCATTGTTACTGCGTTGCACGGTGTTAAGGCTTACGAAGGCGACGATTTCGATGCAAAATTGCGTAAACGGATGATCTGTTGTTACGATGTTGCAATACGTTTTTGTTGCGCTCGTGCAAATCGCCGCGGCGGTGTAACCACAGCCGAAGTCAATCTCGCGATAAACCTTCATTATTGCTATAATGAAACAAACGGCAGCCTTAATAATCCAATTAATACCTTCCGCATCTAGATTATTTATTTAATACTGCTATTTATTTTTATTTTTAATGAAAGTATTTTCGATGGCGTGTCTCATTTGCATATTTATTGGTGCAAATTGAAGCCCGCTGCAGCTGTTACTGCTTTCTGCAATCCGGAATTATGCCAGACTTTAACAATTACAAGCCAACAAAAATATGCCGTTTTCCATTTATTCACGATTCCATTGTCCCATTTCAAATGAATAAGTGAGTCAATTAATTTTACTACGTTTCCCTCTGTCTGAAGTATAAATTAACTGGTGCACATTTTTACAGATGGCAACGTAGAGCCCTTAATGGGTCGACGGCTTTGCAATATCGCTCGTAGTACTTTTGTTCCGAACGGACCTGCAACGTTTACGATCTATAATTCTCAACCTGCAAATGTTCGTGTTCGTCGATACACATTGAGATCCTCTTGCTCACATTTTCGCGAAGCCGGTGCAATTGGGGGTTAAATCTGCACGCAGCCCTTTTAGATATTACTTTGGTTATAACCGGTGACGAGAGGAAGGTGACTGCGAAGCAAATCCGCGGCGTGTCGTTGTCGCCCTTCTATGAATTTCGTATCTGCGTGCGTTTAATCGATATCCCTGAGAGTTTTAGCGATTGCCTGTGCAAGCCAGTGGCCAGTTGCATAAAAATCCCCTCCAGTGAAATTTCCCTGCCCGCCACCCCTAAGGTTTACGCTAATTTACATTGCAAACGAACGAAAAGCTCACCGCGTCCCTGGACCGGTTTAAGCATTGGAGATATTTCTTTACTGCCCTCTAGTGCTCATTACTCCTGTCTTTTGTGCATAGTGGTCACCCATCCAAGCACTGTCCAATGTCAACCCCGCTAAGCTGCCAAGTTCTGACGAGAACGTGTACATTCCGAGAGATTTTCTCCTAGGCCTCTTAATAATAACGACAAGAACAGTGAACTATTAACTCTCCAATCGGCGGAGCAGTGTGCCGTTGGGGGCACGTAATTACGGACACCTGATTGCACAGAAGGAGCGAAGTAATTTAAGAGGCGAGCCGGTGCAATTATACAGATTCCCCATCTCAGTGCGCCGTCTCGGGCAAAATAAACAGCGGCCATTTACTCAGCGCAAGAGCCACGTCAAACCGCATCCCTGCAGGCTGCGCGGAGGCCCCGCGTATAACTTGAAACAGCCAGTGCCGTGGCTCTGTGATGTGCGTGCGTGCGCGTGTTTTTAAACTCGCCTGACGCAGACCTTGTGGCAAAGCTCAACCTTCTCGTTCTGTTTTTGTTGCAATCGTTACAAATATTGGTTTTGGAGGACTTGCGCCTCGCGGTTAGGCGGGCACACGTTGTAACATTTCAGCCACGTTGGGGCGATTCCGCACTGGCGCTGTTACCACCTGCGGTGCGAAACAACCGAGATATGTTGTGGCAAGAATGGTATTTCACGATACGAAAAGAGGGGCGAATGACACGTTGTGTTTTATTCTGCAGTGGACTATAACCAGGACTTTAATGTCCCGGTGAAGACAATAGAGGTTTCACACGATAGCAAAAACAACAAGAAGATATCCTGCGAAAAATGCCGTACAGGAGGCAACCTGTTCAGTCCTGCGATGCTGGACTGATGTGCTTCATACAGGCAACATGTTAAAACATTTGCATGGAATTACAATGTTGGCACCTGATAGCATTGGCTTGGCACCGCCTTGGCCCACCTAGAATCCCACCATCCCACCAATCACAATCAAAACATAACATTTTAGCCAAGAAGATTGTTTTGAAGTGCCTGGCTGAAGTTTTTCTTTTCTGTCAGCACTGAGTTTCAAATATTTCAGATGCCATGAAATAACACAAATCATTAGCATTCAAAATATGCAATTTGTATTTATAATTTAAGGTACCAACGGGCAGTAATACTAATAGAGTGTAGAATTAAAGTCACAAAACCTCATTCTTTGACATGGGCTCTGAGTGGACTTCTGTGTGCATTTATGCCCGGCCCAGTTTAATTGCATGGTCATTCTTTGAGCCGCTTTAAAGGGGTTTCTGGCACAGAAAAAAATAGAACGTCAATAGCAACAACAAACTTGGCAAATTTGGAATTTAGCCGTCACTATAAAAAATCCTTTGAATAATTACCACCGAAATTTTGAGTGAACAAAAAATCCAAAGTAAACGGAACAGAATAAACGAACCGTTCAAATGCCCTCATTTAGATTGGCACCGTCGGATGGATTTGACGCTAATATACATTCAGGTGGCTCGCACAGGTGGCACATCGCCACCCCAGCATGCCGGGAGATCAGCATGGTCGTTTCCTTGCTAAACCATTGCTTTTGCTCATTTCACATCGGTAGGAGGTGGTGAACACACCGTGGGTACCCTGACCCGGGCTGACACGCAGAGGCTAGCTCGTGGCAGCCTGTGTGAGTGGCCAGAGACTCGAGTTGTCAAAACCTGCCGCATTCGTCCGTCGGCACTCTGATGAGCTGATCGATGAATCCCAACTGGCACGCATTTCAGTTGCTTATTTTTGTTTGCTGGTTATTGTTCTGTGTCTATCTGTGTGTGTATTTTTCTCTCTTGCTCTCTTCTCATTTTTCTGCTGGCTGCTGTAACTCGCAGCCTGTCATATCGAGCCTTGATAATCCATCTGGGTTTGCGGCTGGACAATAAACCAGCGCGGCGTTCGGTGCAGGCCCTTAAGCCGCCTTGACAGAGGCTCGGAGGATCAGCGGCTGACACTGCGTTACTCTTTCCTTTTCTAGATATTTTTTTTTTATCCCTGTCTACTACCCCGTTGGCCAAAACCCGCGTGACAGTCTGCAGGGCCAGATACAGGGGTACTGATAATGCATCGCGTTTGTCATGTCTCCCGCGCCGTCTGCCTTTGAAAAACTTCTCCGCCAGTCGCGGCTCTGTGCGCGTGCTCGTGGCGGATGACGAGAGCCGGGCCTTGCCATTTTCCGTGGACGCCTGTCCGTTCCTCCGTCCACATCTTGGGCCGTTCAAGGCCTTACCTCCTGGAGTCCAGACAAAACCTCGGCACGTGGCATCAATTTCTGAGTTGTAGCCTTGCGAGGGCCCGCTTTTACGCCCCCCCCCCCATCGGCCATGGTAATGGGCTTATTTTTCGCGGTAATTTAATCAAATTAATGAGGTGGCGGTGGTGCTCGGGGGTTGTGGCTCGTTGCGGCTGTGTGTTTTTTGGGCCAAGCTTCAAAAACGATGCCGCTGCTGAGAGCGAGTGGCAAAGCCCCTGCTGCTGCGCGTGCCCATGTGGGAGATACAAACCAAAGACACCCACTTCCGGAGGATTGAGCCATTGCGCCGCAGAACTGGGGACTTGTTTCAAGTTGAGATGCGAAGGGAGACAGGCCTGTCAGTCTTTCAGATCAAAGTCAGAGAATATTTGCTCAAACGAGCAGTACGCGTGCCTCCTGCCTCTGTTTAGGCCCCAGGCTCATGGTAAAGATTCCACGTTCATATGGAGAGGAGGGTTACTCTCTATCTCTCTCTAAGACAACCGTTGCCCCCTTCCTATAAAGTGGTACTCAAGTTATGGACCCTGGAGAGATGATGGGCTGAATGGAGCTCGAACTGGGATTTCAATTCGCGACCTTTCGATTGCAAGCCAAGCTCTCCAATCTCTCAAGCAGTCTGAATGTGTTGCCTGACAAAAAAGATTAACAGATTAGTCGTATCTATTGCAAATACATACTGGGTGCGCGTATCCGCACGTAAGCACTGATTAATGTGTAATACTTATAATGCTACTTCGTATGGAATATGCCCAATTGTGTGCACATGCGTGCATTTTTTTGTGCTAAATTACGTGTTGCGGTACAGAATCAGTTGCACTATCAATAATGAAAACCATATTCGTGGCCGTGTCTGGTAGATTTATCTGAAAGATTTGCTATAAATCTCCCGGTCCAGAGTATATTTCATTGGTTTCACATGCTAACGTTAGCGGAAAAGCTGGAGTTATTCTTGCACGGGGCGGGTGTGTGGTTAACAGCACCGAAGGAGGACGCTGGTGTCAAAAGCAATACTGCGGGAGAACACTCGGTTTTGTTCTCAAAAGCAGCTGCCGTCTTCTTTAAATTCAATTTGCGCGCTTCTATTACTCGTGTAATTCGAATGGAACAACACCGCTGCTTCCCGCACCTCCCCTCCGAACAACTTTGCTTAAAAAGTTTAAGACCGACTGCGCCGCACCTGCCCGTCAGTCACAAAACGCTGTCCGACGGTTTCCTCGCAGTTGCCGTCCGCCAGTGCTGGCGTTCCCAGGAAGTTAGATTTCTCGGTAATTTAAAAGCCCAGATTTTGTGCGAGTTGCGTAATAGTACACCACTCAAGACAATGCTCTTTGCGACCTTTGGGTGTAAGGCACTTTATTATCGTTCTCCCCTCCTGCAGTATTGCGAGCTGTTTTGTTCCCACGCTTTGTCCAGGTTTTTTTGTGCCTCCGAAAGTTATCCTCGCGTTCACACGAGTGTTGGGCCACGTTCGTTTCGGTCAGCGACCGTGAATCAGTGGAGGATACTCCACATTATCATGCTTAGGGACAGGGTTCAGTGTAGGAACACAGTGGTAAATGTCCACAAAAGCCTCAGTGCCGGAGAGCTGATGGTGCTGGCTTAATTGGTTCCCTCACCTGGGCTGAAAACACAGGTCAACTGGCTACAATGTTGTGCACATGTTGGTGTATCAGTTTATGTGTGCCGCACGTACCAATGCGTCAGCCCATTGAGAAAAGTTATTTCTTACGGTCACGATTCATGCATCGATTTGTCCGTGTGACAATTGATAATTTGCTTTTCATGACAGTGATATTATCATATTACATTTAGGGCAGTGGAATAGAAAAAGCCTTACAAAGAAGGCGAAACAAATGAGAGAAAGCTAATTCAAAATGAGATGGAGGAAAAGAACGATTTACACCCCTGGAGGAGGCAGGGGTGTGAATCGTTCTGTGCGTGGTGCGTTTGCACGCGTGTCTGTAAGCCTGCCTATACCTTGGAATGCCTTTGTGCATTTATACTCGTTCACATAATGGAATGTAAAATCAATATCACCTCTATGTTATACCTTTCCATCCGGTTCCCCTCGTCAAGGCAGCCGTCGCCAGAAGCCAGGGAGGGTGGACGTGATGGCCCACTCGGTTAGAGGCTCAACGCAAACATCGTTGAACGTTGTTGGTGCCGCCGCAATTGCCGCGTGCTGATTGACAACGGCAGGGGAATGGCGGCAGTCTTCCCAGATGTAGGGGCCTTGAGTCTGCGTGAATGTGTTTGGAAAAGAGGCAGGGAACACACAGATTTGCCGTGTTCTTTAAAAAACTATGTGGCATTATTTGGAAACATTAAAGACGTTTGTTTGAAGTGGCGGTGTTTCATCGTTGTAATTAGCAGCGGCAGCGGCAACAACTATGTTCTATCCACTGCTTGATCAAGGCCACCCCAAGTTATCGGCGTGCCTCTGTTTCATGATTCAGCGGCCAGACTAGCTCCAGGGCACGAGCTGATTTCATCGCTTCAGCGCTGTGGACCAACGTCTGAGTCAACTCAGCATCTTCGTTTTATTGTTGCAATAGAACATTGATCGAATGATGGTTGTTCTTCAGAGCTGTTCTACATCATAACAATGATCGAATGGTTCCACAATTTCGTCTCTGCTTGAGGAATTTGAGAGTTGGATGGTGGACCTTTGTGTATAGTTAGTCCCCGTGTTTGTGTAGGGGTTTTCCCGTTAATATCAATTTCCTCTTACGCGCAAGCAGAAATGTACTCAAACGAGCCATCCCCGGTGACACATTTTTTGATGCAAAAATAACAGTGTTTCATTATTTGCATTGTGTTTGGTTTTTTCTCCAGCGGAAAACCAGAGGCAGCAGCAGCAGATGCAATGCCTCAGGCTGGTGCAGACGGCAAGGAGGAGGTGGGCAAGGCCTCGGGGTTGAGTTCACCACCAGCACCAGCCCCGAAGGAGGGTGCTGTTGGTGGCGCTGAAGGTGAGCGTTCCTTTCTCCCTCAGCGGCAACTCTCTGGTCTTTGCGCTGCGGGAAATATGTGTAAACGTCAAGCGTGTTGGCACAGAAAATGTACTTTCTGTGACGTGGTGAAATATAAATGTCACTCGTTGTGTCTGCTTTCATGTTTTTATGAGGCTGCGCAGGCGTACAAAACAAATTTCGTTATAATCAAATGTTCCAGGTGATGGGCCTTGGGCAGACAGGAACAGAGAATTGTGATGTATTTTTTTGTATTGTTTAAAGCATTTCCTTACCTATAAACGGTCAAGTATTCAACATATATAAATGTTTTGCGCCCGTGTAAATAACAAAATCCTCACCCTACTATGAGATTGTTTTGCCAATTTAAATATGGCTGAATGGTTGAGTGAAGGTTAAACGAGTGGTGCCTTACGTCTTGACATCAGCTTTACAGCACCTTGTCAACCTGCTGCTGGGTGAAGATTTCCCAAGGTCACGGGGATTGTTTGACCATACTTCACCACTCTTGTTAGATAAGATGTCAACTCCAATGTTGGTCATGACCTGGAATCAAACTCAGGTCGCCTGATTATGCAGGGTTGTTTTTTGTTTTTATTCTTCATCCTGCACACTTCATCCAGCCATGAATTTCGTAAAATTGCAACTCTCCCTTGCGTAAAACTTCTCTCCGCACGCCAGTGTCGTAGAGTCAGAGTTGAGATTAACGCACCTTTTAGGCGTAAACTCGTAATATTTGTATCCCCTGTCTGATTTATGCAGCCGTTTTATGACCATCGACGTTTTAGCGTCGTGTAAACGTCACTAATGTGAAAATAGCGGAGCCTAGAAAAACATGCCGCGGATGTAAACGGAACAGGTTTGTTTTACGTTTAAAGGGCGCGCAATTATGAGCTTATTATTTTAATTTTTCCCACTGATGTTTCTGCAACGGCTCACACCGCTAAGCAGGCATTTTTGAATTTCCCAGACCGATTTCGTAACAGATGGCCCGTGTTTAGCTGTTGTGTCGTTTTGCGACTCAACACGGGAACGAGGGGGGGGGTGAGTTTGAAAAGTTCAAAGGTTTTGATAGCTGCGCACTTAATAACGTTGCGTGCAAATGCGCGTTAGTCCGGAGATTGTTATTAATGTGCAGGAAGTTGGCGGTTCACGTTTACGGTCAAGCCTCAAAAGTATTTCGCCGAAGTCGGGATCGCTTTGCCAGGCCCGAGATGAAAAATGGAATGGGTTAGTGCAGATGTGGTAAGGTCAATTGACCGCGTGATCTGCAAACACGGGCCAAGCGCAACAGGGGCTTGTGCTGTAATTTGTTTTAAAATGTCCTCTTCCTGTTCTCGGCACGGACTTTCAGGTGACAAGTCTCAGGAAGCCGGGTCCTCAGGTGGGGCCATGGTTCAGGCCCTGCCAGACGGGAAGGCCTCGGTGCCAGCACCCAGAGACGGCAACAAGTAAGAGAAATTGGATCTCGCGGCGCATAAATCATTTGCGTTCACAAAGCGGCGGCCTCTTACCGACGCCGCCGGCAGGTGCCCCGTCTCAAGGCGTTGGTTCTCATGCGTTGCCGGGGCGTAATTATTTAATTTCTTTTTAATGTTCCGTGACAAACTAATAAAACAAAAATGTACCCGTTTGATATAAATCTGAAATTGCTTTGGATGCTTTATCAAGAGCAAGTTTATTTAGACGCACGCATGTTTCATTTCAAAACGCCGGAGCTTTCATTAGTCTTGAGAATTTATTTCCATTTTTTTGCGGGGGGGGGGAAGGGGGGGAGTGGTTTTTTAGGCACGGGGAAAACTTTTTTTTCCTTAGCGTGCCCCGATCGTGATTGTTCACATGAGTACGGGCACTGATAACGAGTCGCTGGTGTTTGTCTGTCGTTAACTTTAAACGCTGCTTATCAAAACAGCGCCCGTGTCTGAAAGGAACGGACATCACTAAGTGTTCGTGTGCACGGCGGCTTCTGGGCTCATCGTTAGAACGGCCTCCCTTATTTTGACGCCCAATTTTTACAAACAAACGCCGGCCGTTGTCATCGCCGCTAAAGTACAGCAGCTGAGGCGGCCGGCGCGGCGGGCAGCAAACCGAAATGTTAACGGCGGTTTCAGCGCGGTGCCTAATGCGCCGGCCTCGCGGCCGCCACTCTAGGGGCACCCCACTCTATCCTGATGAACTTCAGCTGCGCCGCCTTAAGTCGGGAGCACACACACACACACACGGGCCCGATTGGGGGATTTCTACGGTCTCCCCGGGGGGTGCCGGGGCTGGAATTACCGTTGGGACGCTGGGTTTTCCTGGTTTCAAACTTGAGCTAGTGTCGCAGCGCGAACACGAACACGGCTCGCGAGCTTGTGAATGAGCGGGCGGGATGGCTGCCCGGCGCTGATGAATTACCGCTCGCCCCGAAGGCCCGAGCGCGGTCACGACTAAAGACAACGCGGTTGTTTCGCCGGTGGAACTGCCGCGGTGTTGGCTGCACGGCATCGGTCTTTCAGCGGAGAGAAAGAAAACACACGTGACAAGGCCGAATGGGAAATTTAGGAAAAGGATTTTGGAAAACGTGTCAATGTTGCACTTATTATTACGTGAAACAAAGGCACGTTTGTGATGTGCACATGGTAAATAGCGGTTAATTTTACCCGTCGCGAGCTGTGCGATGTGCTCCGTTAGATTCAGTAGAATGCCCTTTCTGATATCATAATTATAGAGCATTTATCGTAATGTCACCAGGTCAACGAGGATGTGGAATGTGCCGCCAGTCATCTCGGTCACATAAACTTTAGGGATATGTAAAAAAAATTAGTCGAAAGTTCGGACGCACATCAAGCCTGCTTTACACACCGTTTCACATTTATGAACTCCAGTTTTCGTGACCCAACATTGTCCATGATTTCACGATTTCCAGTCTTTTCCCTTCACATGCAAATTAAACCGCTGCACACTACACGCACCTGATGGTTGATAATAATAGAAACCCGTGGCTGAGCGACAGTGGCTTAAAGCAATATTTAAGAGCGCCTCTTCGCTCTGTCTCGGCAGCATCACCCAGCGGCTGGAGCGAGCCCTGGAGACCACGGCGCCGCTGCTTCGCGAGATCTTCGTGGACTTCTCGCCGTACCTGGGGCGCACGCTTCTCGGCAGCCACGGCCAGGAGCTCCTGCTGCAGGGTTCCGGTGAGCGAGCGAGCGAGCCGCCCCCCACCCCACGTTGCGCTGCCACCCAGCTGCACCGCGATGGCGACTGAGGTGGCGGTCACGGTGTTGGCGCGTCCGGAGGTTTTTGAAATGCCGCCGCGAAAAGAGTGCCAACCGCTCGAGCATCACCGCGGCAAGAAGGTCGTGTGTTCGAATCCCCCCTCCCCCAAGCTCGGAGCCTTTGCTTGTGTGGAGTTTGTGTGTTCTCTGGTTTCTGTCCATAGCTGCAAAAACACTCGCTATGTGGCCGATAATATCTTGATATATTGAGGACGCAAATGTTGCCGCCAGCTTATCGCGTGGCTGCCTTCCACCTTCCCCGTCTCTCTGTGGATCCTTGGTACTCTGAATCGCTTGCTTTCTTCGAAAGTGAACGAATATCTGCACATTTAAAGCAGTAGATTATTATTATGTTAACCTCTGGAAGCCGGACTAACTGGGGAGAGACCCATTGCGGGCGAATGAAGAGAATAGTAACAATTACAGACCTTAGTGTGAGCCAGTGTAAAACCTCCTGTAGCAGTTTCTGTAACTTCCTTTTGATCCTTGTTGCGATGTGAAGAATGCGTGGGTCACTGACAGCACCTGGGTTGATCATAACACACCGTGGCCACTGGCACGGGGTGAATGTTGCGGCTATTTTCCAGGCAGTTCCTCAGGTGGATTTGGCTGGTTGGCTGAGCGGTAGGGCACGCGGCCCACAACTAGAATATCGCAAGTTCAAATCCCGGTCAGGGGTTGACTCAACACTCCTTTTCTGTACTGCTCGTTACAAACATTACCACTTTGTGAGAATCAACAGTGGATGTCCGATGTACATGCTTGGCCTGACCATAGGAATGTGTAATTTCCAAGTCTGGCTCATAAGGTTAAACAGACACTGACTGGGTAAATGTACCCGTACATTATTCGGGTCGGTTGATTTGTTAGAGATGAGATGATGGTGTCAAGGAGAATTATGCGAACCAGCGTTTGAGGATCTTTTTTGAACAAGACGAACAATCCACGTGGCCTTGCACAAGATCAGCCCGCTGGGTCACCTCACTTCGTCTGTTTATTTTTTTAATTCCCTCTGTCTCCGTCGAACTATCGGTTATTTCATCTCTGTCCAGACTGTGCCACCGGAATGAATGCCTGCTCATGGTTAAGATTCCCTTGACAGTTCAGGTTGTAGTTGATTATGTAACGTAAGGTATATTAGCAGCGCAATCAGTATTAATCCGAAGTAACATCCTCGCTAAGCCAAGTGTTTTTTCTTCACCAAAGCACGCAAGCGCGCATTCTGAAACGCAACCCACGCCGACATAAAGCAAGCGGGTTGTCGGCGTCTTTAATCCTCTCTCTGTTCTGACTTGAGCTTCGCCTGTGGTTGTTGTTGTTGTCGTCGGTGCGAGTTTTGTTTATAATAATAATAGCATTTATATAGCGCCTTTCACCCGAGGGTCACAAAGCGCTGCACAAAGCTGCAGAGAGAACGACATGTCAACAACGACAGAGCACGGTAAACCAGCAATAATTTTTTTGGGGGTTTTTTTTTATGGTCACGGTCATCAGCGGATTTAGTGTTCGCTTGCAAATCTGATGGAGCCTTGCTGTCTGCCTTATTCACGCATTCAGCCAATCTCAGTGAAAGTCTCTGTCCACAGTCTAGAGTGGTGTCCGATTGCTGGTTCCGCGCTTGCACCGCTGGTGGTACGCTAGGCCGTGAGGAGTGGTTCGTGGAGCTGTTGCGGATAGTATGTTTCTTTTAGAAGTAAAACGGCCCAATTTTTTTTACAGCGAAGTGGTTTGGGAAATATGTTTGAGTGTTCACAGTGGTCCATGGGTCCAGAAATGGTCAGAATCACTGGCCTAGCACAAGTCTTATCTGATTCTCTACCGCGCTTTGCCGATGGCACTCGTAGTGACAGTCATTGCGAAGCCGCCAGAGATGGTGACCGTTTGGGAAGACCATCCAGCAGTAGATATATTGTGGTTTGACGATGACAACGATAATGAATATCACACTTTTAATGATGATGCAACTCGTAACGGCCACAGATGGAACATTTACTGTGTTTTTAAAACCAATTCAAAAACCACGTGTTACAAATTTTGCCTCATAGAGTATTGGCATCAAATTTACTATGTTTCCAAAGACAAACCTTACTCATGGCATGATACAAACGTTCAGGCAATATTCTGAAAAGTATTATTATGGCCGTGACACCTCAGTATGTATACATTAAACTTTAATTTGACAAATTTGTGCAGTATGATTAATGACATATCACTGTGTTAGTGTATAAATATCAGCGTTCCTTTGATTTACTTGTATTTGCATCACTTAGGAACAAGCCTCTGGCTAATTAGCCTTGATTAATTTAATTCGCCACAATATTATTTATCTGTATTATTTTTAGCTAAGCTTCTGTACATTAAGCTGCACTTAGGAATGTTGGCAAGCCATTAGTTAAAGCCGCAATAGGGAAAATATGTTTTAAAACAAATTTATCAAATCGGTGTAAGGTTACAGAAAAAAACAATAAAAAGTTGGCAAACTTTGCAATCACTTACGGATCTCTGCTGTAAATTTTGCTCGTGCGAGCTTGGGGTAAAAGCGAACTGGGCAATTGGTGGCTTAAATCATCGCAGTGCCTGTAACACGATCGTCCCGTGCTAATGTATTATGAATTCCTAGCAGTATATTTGTAATAATTCAGTACTGCATGGCCCCGCCAGACAAAATCTGTGACTGTAGGTCAACAAGATTTGTAGTGCGAGGGCCTTGTGTTTGTGAATTCTGTATATCTTGACCAAACGCAGGGGGATGCCTGTTGACACGACCAGAAGGCCGCTTTGACCTCAATTTTGACTTTTATTTTCCTGCGCTTTCTCTTCCAAGATGAGTTTTGCATCAGTTGTGCAGCTGAAATGCAGTTACCAGCCCCAGAATGTGCCGCTTCTTCACGATTTAAATTGGTCTTTATTACATTGGTTACATTTAAATTAAGATTTGATTAAATTACACGAAACTTTTCCCCTTATTTTTGCGTCGGTGTACACGTACGGTCCTTTTGTCGATCTGCAGCTGGATGAGGGCCTACCCACGCTGTGTGGGTAGGCTCTAATAATACAATGATGTTGATGTCACTGCCGTATAATAATCACACAGGCAACAGTAATAATATTAATTGTAATCCACATCGGCAGTAAAATCGGCACTCTAACGACAAAGTGTAACCATGTGAAAACAAAGCCACGCAGATCAATGTTACGTTTGAGGCTCGATATTTTAATGTGGGCATGGAAGACACATTCATTAAGACTGCACATCAATTCCCCATCAGCCTTGCGCGGAGTAAGTCTCAGGATTGTGTTTTAATATGACTTACGACACCATAAATTTGCCGCGTTGGTCAGTAAATGTGGGCAACATAAAGTACAGTATAACAATGTTGCTGTACTCTCCTCTGCAGCCCACCACACATCCATTAAAATGATTAACTTCCTGCCACTCTCATTACACCAATTGGTGAAGGCCTTGCTATTGAATCATGGGATTTTTTTTCACAATACTTTCCCACTCTGGTTCCAAACCCATGTTGCCAAGTTTGTAGCGTAGCATGCTAACTGCCTCACCACCATTCCAGCCCTTACAACACAGTAGTAGTGTTAATGTTTTTATCAGATATCTCTGAAACGTTGAGGCAACAAACAAAAAAAGCTATTCACAACTTTTACGGGCCAACGACAAGGAAAAGGAGGGAGGCAGGAAAATACCATTAAAATAAAAATAACGTTTGCTGCTAGAATTTCTATCGCCATGACGACCGCGACACAGAGCGCTCAAATCCAGGGCCCACTTACTGCGTTCATTAGCCGGGGGGGGCCCTTGCGGGCCGAGCGTTTGGCTCGCGGCGGGGGTTTGCGGCGGGGGTGGCGATTTTCCAGCGTGCGGTGCGTTGCGACGCCTGCCTTATGTCACGCGCCCTGCAAGGGCCCTGCGAGGCCCCAGGCCTGCGCAGTGAGAACTCCGGCTCGTGAATCTCGACCTGGAGCTCGCGTCCGTCGTGAGCAACTCGGCCAAGACGCCGGCCTCCCTCCCCCCCACGGACGGATTTTTATAGAAATCATTAAAACAATATAACAAACCGTACATTCGCTCTCACGTCAACGGAGCTACGTCATCTCCAGCTCTTGCAGTGTTACAATAATCATAATCTATATTTGTAACGCGCGCATATTCTCCGGCCGTGTTGCACCCGTTGATTCGGCGGCGCGGATCCTGCCTCGGTCGGTTTGTTATGAGTCGGTGAAGGGGTGACTTTTTGAAAGTTTTTTTAAAGTTGTGGGGGACTGTGTTAGGCGTTATGACAACTGTGTTAGGTCTCAGCTCGGTTAAACGGTTTCAATCTCCCGATTAAAATAATAAAGTTCACAAAATGGAGCAAAATGCAGAAAAAGAAAAATGGAGGGAAGGAATCCTTGAGATATTTGTTGATTAAATCGTTTCCAGCTCCGTATCATCTGCTATACAGAAACCCAGCGATATATATGGGCCTGCAGATGCTCATAAATGAGAGGGTCAGGATATCAGTGGAGACTGGAAATCTTGGGAAGTTGAGGACATGCGTAATATCGTATAACTCGGGTGCTCGAGGGATATTGCCGGATGGAATAATTTTCCTAGTCACCAGCTGTAGGGGGAAGTTGTCGGTTCCATGTGGGTAGAATTGTCATTTGCCATTGGGCAGATTTTTACAAAAAATGTCACACTGTAGCAAACAGATTCTCAAGTCCGTGTTTGATTTATCGGTGGCCTGCATCTGTCTTTGTTAACGATCACATGGGTCTTGGCTGCATAATTGCCTATTAGTTGTTGTCATAACCATCAATACATCTGTCATGGTTATAAGAATCGTCAATGCGTCTGTCATGGTTATCATAAGCATCGATATGTCCCGTGTCACGTTGCCGTACCCTGCAGTAAGTGTATCTCCTTTGTCTTATCTGCTCAGTGTTTACCGCAGCTCTATCTCGCCCCGTTATCTTGCTGCCGTAACGACTTTGTCAGTTATTTTATGACATAATTTTATATCTTATATCGGCACATCTAGTAGGGCTGTGAATCGATTGAGAATGAGGAGCTAAGGCGTCAATATTCAGGTCGCAGTGTTAAATGCGAATGCAATGCAATGCTTCCCGTATCTCTTCTTAAACCTCACGTTCCACCTGCGTTAGGTTCCTGGCGATGGCAGCCATCAGAGGCGAGTGATATATGAACCAGTGCTGGACCCTTCTGTCATCACCTCGCACCGACCAGGGTGGTGAAGTATGGTCAGAGACAACCGCCGTGACCAATGTGGTGTTGGGAGGCCTTCATACTGCAGTCGATTGACAGTAGGGCTGTAAAAAAATTGTATTCTCCCTACGAATACCCATAAAGCCTTCCACTTTGCGTATTCTTGCTCGAACATTTATGCGTGTTGTCACGTAAGATGCGGGCAGCGCAATTATAAACCCGCTCGCGCAGAACCGTCAAAGCACACTCTAACCCCGTAGACAGCACAGGGGTGTGAACAAAAGTGAGATGTATTTAATTACAGAAGGAAACAATAAAATGGCAAAAACTAATGAACACAGTCACAGCGAAGGAATTGGAGCCAGGTAAATGGGCAGCACTAATCTCCGAGTGACTTGAAAGAGCCAAGCAATTAAAAGCAAACAAGAAACAAGGGCACATTAGCAGGTCAGAGGAGAGCACTGCTCAATAAAGAAAAATCGCTCGGCACCCTGAAAGTAAATTAAAGACGCGAAACACGGTAAATTAATCTGAAATGTTTAATATTTACACACGCACGCAGAGTAAGACACCTTCCCGCATAAAGCCTACGTAGAGAGGTGGTTTGACAGGTACTACCCCCAGCCACATTTGTCTCCCCTTTGCTGATGTTTATGTACTGCATCAGATACTCATTTCACGTTTGTGTTAAGCAAGCGTAGGCCCAGGACCAGTTAATTTATCACTCGCCACTGATGTTAGCCGTTGCCACGAATCGAACCCGGGTTGTCGGGTTCGTAGAGCAGCGTGTTAACCGATACGCTCCTGCTCCCCAAAACACACACGCGCACACAGACATTTCTATTATTCCACCAACATGTCATTCCACGTTGGATTTGTAGTAACAGGTTTTTTAAAATATTTTAGCGGTTATGTGTTTGGCAGAAGGGAGAGAGAGAGAGAGGGAGATCCAGGATAATTTTTTCTTCATTTTTTTTGTTTTCTGTTGAGGGGGGGGGTTCATGAAATCAATCGGCCTCTCAAGGAGAGGGATTTTTACGGGACACAAGAGTGCCGCCACCCTGCCGACCCTGTGCTCTTTAGGGGTCACCCCCATGACCTCCCGCCGTGCCGCACCCCATGATTGAAACATAAATCAGCGGCGGGGCTGCAGCACCCGCCATGCTGCTCGTTAACGCACAGTCAATGAAATTACCATCAGAGGCGAGTGATTGCCGTCTGATTGGTCTCTTTTGTTGTCGAGCGTCGCGCAGGCCGAGCGATTCGAGACGACGCAGGGGCTACTACTTAAGAAAAAACGTTACCGTAGCGCTCAAAGTTTGCGGACGAATTATGTCGGAAAACCGACCGTCGGTTTTCCGACCGGTAATCAACGCAAACGGTAATCAACGCAAACTGTTTTGCAGAATGTTTAAGTAGAGTTGCTTCCCAAAATGACAGGTTTTTTTTAGGAGACGTTTTGTTTTTATGTCACCTCGTGATTAAAGGGTGAGCTAGATTGCAGTGCTTTTGGAAAACTGGATTTGAGCATGAAAAGTAACGTATTGTACTGATATGCCTGAAGACGAAAGCTTTCAATCAGTGCATATTTCGTGATATGACATATTGATAAGAAACCCTGACACTGACAAAAACAATGGAACACAAGTTAGGAAGTGTGTACAAGAGCATGGAGACGTACTGAGAATATTACACGACGAGACAAAAAGAGGACGCGTGAAGCAGGAAATGTATGCAAATCAGAGACTTTATATTCACTGCGGAAAAATAAGTAGGCTTGGGAAGGAAATGTTGCTCGAAGGCACGATGACGAATGGGTGAGACTCGTGATGGAACGGCAGCCAACGGAGTGAATACATCCAAGAAGATGACCGCTGTGGAGATGGAGCGATGATATTTTCCTGGTGAGCCGGAGCTAAATTAATTATTGCATCGCTAGACTGAGAGATAGCGACAGCTTGGGTATGTCTTGATCTTCACGCAGCAGTAGATATATCACGTCTGATAATGGTAATAATAATAATAGCAATGATGTTGATGTCACGCACTTGGCCGCGGCCAGGAGTGACAGTCTCAATTCTCCTACGACGAGGTCCCTGCTCTTGCCTCACCCTAAACCATTCATTATTATTATTATTATTTCTGTCGGCGGTGGTGGTTGTCTGCTCTGCTTGTATTTTCACTCGCGTTACTAGAAAATCACAGCCTTGGCGAACCTGATCGCTGCGAGCTGCCGTGTAACCGTACAAGCGATCGCGGTGCGAACCGGCGATCCTCGAGGCACGAGGGGAAAGAAGTGGCCAAGCGCGCCCCGCCGGTGTACAGTAATAGGGGAAACGGGGACTTATCCAGGAGGCCCCGCTGGCCCTCCGCGTGTTATTCATCACCCTGGTAGCCGGACGGGCACCATTTATTTTCTGTAAAGTTTGCCGTCCGTTTCACATCCGCGGGTCAAAGTAGGAACAAAATAACAAAAAACAATATAGTTGGTTGGGAGTGGGTGGGGGGGGAAACGCCGGCCGAGTGTTTTTTTTGTTTGTTGTGTTTTTTGTGTGTATGTGTGTTGTTCCTGCCGCATTTAGCATGCTGGGCCGAGTGAGAGCGGCCTAGGGGCCAGCGCGTGATTAATGGGTGGCGTTTGGGAGGGGGCAGATGGGAAGGTTCGGGGGGTCAGAGGTCGGTGCGATGTTTCCCCCGTATCAAATATGCGAGGTGGGGGTGGGGGCAGAGCAGGAGCGGCGGCGCGGCCCGTTTAATCCCGGAGCGATCGACTCCACGGTTCGCCAGCAGTCGCCCCCATGATTGTGCTGCCGCCGATTAATTGGCGCGGCGCCGTTATGGGCGAAGAGAGCGACGCGGCTCTCGAGAGAGTGATGGATGGCGACGATCCCGGTGTCGAGAAATAGGATTCGTATTAAAGCGCGAGCCTGATACTAACCCTGTCCGTGACTGATAGGGAATTGATGTGCGGTGTTAATGAATGTGGCTTCCGTGCCCAAGTTAAAATATTGAGCTTCAAACGTGACATTGATCCGCGTCGGTTTGTTTTCACGCCGTTACACTTTGTCATTAGAGTGCCAGTTATTCTGCAGATGTGGATTACTATTATTATTACTGCCATTGCCTGTGCGGTTATTATATGCCGGTGAAGTATGGTTAAACGACACCAAATGCAGCACAGTATAGTGGTCAGCCTTCCTCCAGCAATGGATTGATAAATAGCTATGAATTGTTGCTATCATCATTACATGAAATATCTATATTTAATGTGACAATTAAGTTCCAATCATATATATAACAAAATAGAACACGAAATAAATACACACTCGCATCAGCATAACAGATAAACATAATTCTCCTAAAGAGCTGCTCCTCCCTTGAAGGAGTAAGGAAGAATGACTCACCACGGCTATCCCGAAAGAGCAGCTTTTAAGAGCAGTTCTCATACATCGAGCTGTGAAAATCTGCACCAATGCGTCACAGATAAAGCCGACACTGTCTACGTTTGATTAATGCAGCACGCCGTGCTGGGTGTGACCGCATTCGCCGGACTGAGTGAGGTCAGCGGCAACGCGATTAAAAACCGAGATAGTAGCATCCTCCACCGCAACTTAATACAATAGCTAGCTCCCCAGTCTCGTGATTACTCCGCAACCTGAGGAGTCGCTCTCCAGGCCCGGACCATGGCCAGGTTTGTATTACAAATGCCCTTTTTCTCTCCGAAATCAATCCAGCAGCTTGGGCATTGGTAGATGTGTCTGTTAGCCGCACTGTCGCGTCCTGTGCTCCTACGGTGGGGCGTGTTTTGTCGAGTCGCTTAGTGAAATAACTACGTGCTTTGGTTAACATAAACACGTGCCATCGCAGCGTTTATGATTTCTGTTGCTGTGGCACAAGATATAAATGCTGCGTTTGTCACGTTGGAGGATTTGGCATCGAAGCCAGGACACCCTCAGTGATGTGAGCGGAATAGCGCGTGGGGCAGCTCGCAATATTGTGGACAATTGCAATTGTTGCTCCTTTAGCTTGGGCACATACTTGGGTGTGTGTGTGTTGTGTACGTACGTGTGAATTTGATTACCGGCCTTGGTTAACATCTGTGCAAAGTGATATCTTAACCGGTCCTGGGCCTCAGCCTTAGATGATTGTCCGGTGCAGTGTGTAAACAATCAGCATCGAGAACACAGGCTATCCATCGCTGCGTGTGCCGTGCTGGCATTAATAGGTGCGCGCTAATGGGACTTGCCTCCGCAGCCTGTTAAGGCTCAAGTTTCAAGTTGATTTTGTTTAATCAGGTGAGACCTCCGGAGACCAGGATATTCTAATTTAGAAGAGTGAGCCGGGGTATCAGTCTGCCTGTGGTGGGCAATAACACCCGCAGTGATTATCAGTGTGGCCACTCGATTTGAACCGTGAACCTCTGCAACAACAAGCGTCGAAAAGTGGGACTGCCGGGCCAGGTCGCGTGCACGAGCCGTGTCTGGGTGCGCGGCTGCACGTGCGTAAAGCGGTGGAGTGCGTCGCACGGAGCGAGTTCACGTTTAAAGTGGAGGCAGTCAGATGGTTCGTTTAATGGCTCGGCTGTTCTGGCTCCGGGAAGACCGCTGTGTTCATAACTCAGCTCGTGCCTGCTTTATGATGGCACAGCCGATTCCCAGCAGTAAAAATATAAGGATTTACACATCGGTTAAGCAAGCTCAGCAAAAGCATTGGCACAATGTAATTTATTTATACGGAGCAATTCAACGCGGTGGGAATGCGCCGGTGAGTGCGGAACGTCCGCCGGAGAGACGGAGCGGTGAAATCGGCTCGTGCGCGGTATCTAAGCGGATCGTTACTTCGCAGGATCGTAAGTGATTGCGATGGCTTGGGCGGGCCTTTATCCAGCTTCGGATCAATCATGGTTGGTGACGATGATGGTTGACGTTTAGTTACACTCGAAGCGACCTGCGTGGAAGGGGCGCAAACCGGAATGCGCCGTTGGCTCAATTTTGTGTGAAAATAACTGCGAGCGTGAGAATTAGCTCAGAGGACGACACTTGTTTATCCCCGGCCTCGCGAAGGAGTTGGGGCGGGGGGTGATGGCTCGCGTTAAGTAAATCCTGAAGTTACGCACGCTTGCGCAAAGTTACACAAACTCGCCAGTGACAAAGAGGCCGGGTTCACAGTGAAGCTCGCTTTGCCGAGCGCATCGCCATTCCGCAGGAAGGAAGTTTGTTTTTCTTATTAAGATGAAGCCTGAAATAAATAAATGGCGACATAAATATACAAACCCTACATCCACATTTTATATCCACACTTCCTGTGTGCGCTATTTATGATGCGGCGTTAACGTACACAACGGTGCCCGCTTACAGGTGTGCCGTCGCGTCCAGCTGTCTGGAATACCCGTAAGGTGCGTGTTCAAGGCGAGCCGTTTATCTCATTTGATGTCATGGGTTTTTTTTGGTCCTAGGACAGGGACTTGTGTGTTACACCTCGACTGCCTCCCTTTAAATTGTGATAGTTTAATTGGCAGTGCACTAGCACGATTTGTCTGGTCCACTCTCCTTGGACTGCTGTCACCGCGACCCTCACCAGGACAAGCGGTTTAGAAAATGGATGGATGGATGGACTAGCACGATTATAAAAAAAAAGTTCAACACACGCTCCAATAACAGCCACTGCCTTAAGGCGAAAGTACGGCAATTTATATCCGCGCCTCCTTATAGTTTCCAAGACCACCGCGGAGGCAAAACATGTATAATGGGCAACGTTTCAGGCAATGGTTCTGCTCACAGCACGTCAAGTTTGGCACTGGCAAACCGCCTGGCTGCCTCCTCCACCTCTCTGCGGTTTTCTTGCGCCTCGGAGTCGTTCTCTCGCCGAACGAATACCTTCAAAGAATGAATGAATATGCGCGCGTTATAAATTGTGATTATTATTATTAATTGTCATTTGATTGTGATACGGTCCTTGACAGGCCATCTTAGGGTACGCTGGCAGATTTTTGCCCCTCTTAACATTGCCAGTTTCACGACCTTTCAGTGTACTCGAAGCAGCCTTAATCATATACTTTTCGTTGCTTTGGTTTTTATTAGCTGTTTTTTTTCCTGTCGTTCTTTACATGCTGTTCTCTCCGATGCCCTTGTGCAGCGCTTTGTGACCCTCGGGTGAAAGGCGCTCTATAAAATGCTGTTATTATTATTATAAGTGCTTTGAATACGAGCCACTGCCTATTATTGAGTTTTCTCGCGATTGCAGTCTGACGACCAATAACAGTGGGAGACCCCCGCCCCCCCACCCCGTGGAGAGGAATCTCGCGTACAGGTTGAGAGTTGGCTCGGTTGGGAATCGTGCGTGGGTTTTTACGGTGCACCATGCGGGGAATTTAACGTCGGGAAACCCGCCGCTCCATGAGGCCAGGAAGCGGGCGCGAGACACCTGATCCTGGGGCGCCTGCAACATTTTAATAAAAACCTCGGGAAAATTCATAGCCTTCGCCCGGCCATTAGTATGTCTGCCTCGTGGCCCTTTATATTCCGTTAAGTACTTTCACCGTTGCGCGAGTGGTGCCAGGGGCCGCGTACACGTGCGTGTGGAAATGTACTCGTAATAACGACACCCCGGGGTTTACACGGGAGAACGCCTCTCCGAGCCCCGGGACTGTCTTTTGGGAGGGTCGTGCCACGTCGGGATGTTCGGTCAGTTATTCCGTTAATGAGTGTTTGGCACGTCGGAGGAAACAGGAGTACCCGGAGAAATGCAAGCGTGGATGTTGTGGTGTGGCGGTTGGGGGGGGAAGAAACGTACTAAAAGCTCCGCACAGATAGATTCCAGAATCCATTGCTTGTTCTGCCGTTGGCTGGGCTACCTTAGAGCTTAGGCCAAAAACACCTTGCTTTGTCAGGCCGTCTCCCAGTCTCGATCGGGAGACGAAGGTTGTCTGGCATGCTTGGTGCTGGCTATAACCGCCGCTTAGTGTACGATGTTGGCCTTAATAGGTGCTCACTAATAGTACTTGCCCTGACGTTACGTATAGCTAAGTAGATGTCATGGATTTTAAGCGGTTATGGATGTGTGTGTATGTTCTAAACGTCACACGGTATACGTTTGCTTAACCAGGTCACACAAGCCCAGTGTCATGCGGCATATTTGTGGATGTCGTACATTTTTAAGCACAGCAGCTGCTGTCTGCTGTAATGTTGGAATAGACCATTTTGTAAAGTTCCTTTGTATCTTTAACATATGCACTGCAGCTTGTTGCACGTAGAATATTGTAAGTTCAGCAGGGTTTAGCTTGGTTCTGAGTTGGATGCGTGACAAACCGAGGTTTTCCAGGTGCCATACGGCTGGGACTGCGAGACGGCGCATGCATATTGGCGCCGAGTGTTACCCCCTCATGTATGTGGGTTTTCTCCAGGTGCTTCCGTTTCCTACCCACATTAGGGTTTGCACCCTGCCCTGGTGTTCCACGGATCATCGTCTTTTTAAGATTGCCATCCGGAGGGAAATTTGTGAAGAAAACAATACAGCACTCGATACAGTGCATTTACAGGTAGTTCATCCCGCCTTCCGGTATTGTGAGGTACTCTTCTTTGCGCTATGCGTACCGGTTATATTGTATCAGCCCACGAGCCAAACTCATTTTTGGAATTGGCTAAACATGTTAACGCAGGACCCTCCTGAAAAATGGTCTCTTCACCCAGTGAAGCTTTCCCGGGTAAATACTTGGCATTATAATTATAGCATGTAAACATTTACACAGCCATTTAATAATAATAATAATAGCATTTATAGAGCGCCTTTCACCCGAGGGTCACAAAGCGCTGCACAAGGCTGCTGAGACAACGACATGTCAACAACG
>JAZEWU010000016.1:7678379-7702855 GCA_036362915.1 Geotria australis
ACTCTCAAGCTTTTCCGTCCAGAGCTGGAGTCTGGTTTCCCCTCAAGATGTTGTTAGGGGCTGCACATGGCTGAGGAAGCTTCTTCTTGACTTCAGTGCTGCGGTAGCGGGGCGTCGTATGGCTGAGCGCAAACGATTCGTCACTTACGGTTAATTCTTCATTATTCGGGGTCCCGGGGTTGGGCGGGGGGTGGGGAGAGTGATAACTTTATTTAATTGGCTGTGTCGGGTAGAGGATGATTGACGACACACCTTTTTTGCTCGCGCGATCTGACCCAAATATCCATTGTGAATCGTAGCATTGGTCGCGAAAGTTACACGCGTCTGTAGGCCCTCAAGTAATTGTAAACAAATCGACATCCATTCTCATTTGCAAGTAATAATAAGTGTAATTTATTCCATCAGGCTGTTGGCCTTCTAAACATACGTTAACCAGCATTTGTTTAAAAATTCGATGTCGACCGGTTTCAACCTTATGAGTCTCATCAGCAGATCCAGCCGTCGTGACAAAACGATACCGCTGCTTTAACAGACGAAATTGGTAAGAGCACTCGAGAAGACGGGCCCTGACGGCGCAAACAAAAAACCCCGGTATTGTTTTCTTAACAATTACAATCAAGTAATTGTCCCTCTCGTCTCTTGTTTTTCCCCTCGGACGAGAGAGCAGCCCCCGCTACGTGCCCAGTGATGTGGTTACGTCGTCATTAAGTTATTAGCGAGCGCGGCGCGCTCCCCCGAGGAAGGGCCCCGCGATCGGAAGACACCCTCTGTCGTGCGCGGGTGACACTGTGTCTGCGGCGGCTGCTCTCCGTGCGGCACCAGACGGCACGAGTTGGTGACCTTTGTGATGCAAATCCGACGGCACGTGACCCCGACCGCCTACAAGGCCATGCTGTGAACCAGACGTAGCGTCGTCCCTGCCGTGTCGGCCAACCGACTGTGATTTCAAATGGACGATGTGTCGGTTAATGAATAGACTTTTCCATTATTTTGGCCTTGTCCCCGATGTATGGCCAACTAAGCCTCTGGTATCGTGCCGGGAAAAATCCATTTGGAAATCTTGCAGGGTGCTGCTATGCCCCCATGCGTCGCGAGACTTCTCCCAAAAACCCCTCCAAGCGGCATTTTTACTTTACCCAGTACGGGCCACACGTTCCCGTTCGTGCCACTGTGGGATAGTCACATGACAGGCGAACCGATGTGTGTCAGAGCTGGAATTTAGCTCAAATAGACGCAAGATGGACTGGCGTCCCATCGGGTGTGTAGCCCTGCCCTGTGTTTGCCGGGATAGGATCCGGCTCACCTTAACTCTGTCCAGGATTAAGCGGTTTCTGGCAATGAGATGAGACGCAAGATGGAATTTAACGTCCGATTTGTTTTTGAGGAGTCACTGGTGAACAGGATGATATCATCAACTTGCTACTCTTTAGGATCCGGTTTAACCACGGGTGGCTTCCCAGGTTTGAACTTAGGGTCCCAGCTGTCTCGACTCTGCGCTCTGAACTCTGAGCCAGCCGCCCACCCATAATAAGTAGAGTTTCTAAAATATTACTTCCAAGCGAAAGCACAAGCTTGTCATCCTCTAAGATAATAGATTGCATCTGCAGGAGCAGTGACTGACCTCTGCGATACTTTGTCAGCATCAATGAACCAATTGTTCTAACGCTTGTCGGCTGTTCCAAATTGTTGCAGCCTTGGCTACAATGTGAGGTCACGTGAACAGCAGCCGTGCATTTGGTGCCATATTTTAGTCTTTGCTGCTAAAATACATTGGCTTGACCAAAGAGTATTTTTAACTAGCACTTACGCTGTGTTATATGATTGGTACTGTGCTAGCAGAATTCTAAGGTGTTGTTGTATTTATCTTTAATGTAACGATAAGTCCCGTGCAGCGCTGCAGCTGAAGCCCAATTACTCTCTCAAACTGTGCTGTAAACTCCGCAATCTGAGTTGTGGTCCATTTACAGCCACAGCATCAGTGACGAGTAACATTTGAATCAGTCCTAGGTCCCCTGCGTCACCATCCAGCCCGTTCGTGTGGAGTATCGTCAAATAACCCCTGTGGCCAAAAGGCTTTCTCTCAGCGGTGGATCGACAGAAGGTGGCCAATCTACGTTATTTAATATTTGCATGAACGTGGTTTACTTTTCCGTACACTCACTCGCGTGCCACCTCGATGATGTGCGAAGTTCATTCTCGCTTTTTACAAAATAACTTCGTGTCCAAATGGGAGTTATTGTTCTAATTTAACTGAAGCAATTGAAACGGTACTTCCAAGCCAGTAGCACGATGTTGATGGTTGTTATAAGGCTGCATTTCCCATGTCTCCACGGCTAAGGAGCCATGCAGCTGCAATGGCCTCTAACTTGGCTAGAAATGAAAGCTTTCTTTCCATTCGTCGCACTTTAGAGGTAGCAGTTCATATAATGTTTGGCTCATTAGAGAGTTCAACGTGATTAATAAATACAATTTAAAAACCTCTTCTCACAGTGTCACGCGGAATTATTAATGTTGAGCTGCGTGGTTTTTACCCGACGGCTCACTAGGGGGAGGAATTAATATGCAAGGATGTTGCGCGCGTGCAATTAAAACCGCCTCAGCGCCAATTAAAACGAGGTAAATTAATATTAATGCGTGACCTTGAGAGAGCTGCGACGCTGTGTGTGCTTGCAGCAGTTTGCCTTCTCCATCTTTGTAATCATGCTTTTTAAATAGTTTAACGCGGCGGTGTAAAGGGCAGAGGAGTCGCAGCTGTGCAGCGCAGATCCTAAAACATCGCAGTCCTTCTCCTCGGTTCAAGCTGCAAATTCGGAAGTTATCGTTAAGAGCTGCTCATCCGCTTGGCGTTATTTACGAGTGACTTATGCAGTCTGTTCCAGTTTTGGCTTCAGTTGCACTTTGCTCCTGTACGATCCAGTGGGTTTCGCAGATGTTTTCGTGTGACCCGGCCAAAGATATAATATTGCAGACATCGAGTCAGATACAGTTATAAGTCTCATTTCGTGATGAATGGCAATCATATTGTAATTGTGATTGGGATTATAATTGACCCCCAAGTCTGTGTTATTTATAACCGTATGAGAAGCGAAACTTTGATTTGACCTTAAAATGTTCCGTTTCATCCGTGCTTACAATTGTAAGCTTGCTTAAAACATTTTGGAATTAACTTATATTTTACAGGTGGTAAATATTATGTGGTGAGGAGATGTCAATACAGTAATGGATTCTTGAATCCATCTCTGCAGAGCTTTGAGTGGTATTAAAATGTCCTGTCCCATGTAAAATAATGCTGTCATTGACAAAACTACTCAATGCTCTAAGCACGTTGAGACGTAGAAGGCATTTCTGTTTAAAGGATATTATTGTTTATATTTATTGCAAAGTGATCAACATTTAACAGTATGTTCTGCAATCTCAATAAGCCACCAAAACACCAAAAGCATTACTTTATGTATATTAAAATCTAGTTATTATTTGTCGTAGAGCCTTTCAGCTGTTCTTAAAACTAGATAATGGATGACATTCCGATCATCACCCAGGCCATTGCTGCTCGTTTTTAGTTACTGATTTTGATAAATATATCTTGTTAATTGTTTGACCGCTGGTGTTTAAACCGTACTCCAAATATTATGCCGTGCTCTAAAACAAAAAATAACGCTAACAATGATTGATGGGGTTTTTTTGGTCTAAAAGACGAAACCTGTGCTGTTTCCAAAGTCTCGGGCAAACAGATAAGATAATAGATTATTACGCGCATTTACGCCCGCACGATGCCAGTTGTTGAGCAGAGAGAAATATTTACCTTATCGCTGCTGGAATTTGGCCCCCTCCGCAAAAAAAAAATCGGGCGGTACAGCTGGACAAACTAAATCACGGGAAATATTTAAACAAATTCATCTTTTGACTCTGCGCAGACTTGGTCGCCGTCAGCCAGACTGTCGGCCGTACACAGACTTATTGTGGTGTTCGTGCGCGGGACGCATCCGCCGTTAATCAGGGGCCATCGCTCAACTCGCCGTGCTTGAAATGTGCTGCGTTAATTCATGGGTCGGATACATTAGTGACTCTGCGATTGTTAAAGCCCTTTCCCATGCACAGACTTTATTTTCCTGCGTGCGGTATTCGAATGTGTCCCGGTGGACTGAAAAACTTGCAAAGTGAAAAATGAAAGTCATTTTCTTGAAATGAGAAAGTGTTCACAGAGCTAATTTAAATGCATATTTCGATAATAGGGGATTCTACCACAGCATAATGGTTAGCATGCTAGACTTGCAATAGAGAGGTCACCAGTTTGATTTCCCAAAATGGCCGTTGAAACGATGCGAGTTTCTTAAATCCTCCAGCTTGTGTGCTCCGAGCAGCGTAAATGGGTAAACTTTAGTTGGTTGATCAGCTGGCCACGTGCATCATGGTGGGATAAAGCATACCCCCACCTCTTCCAAGCAGCGTGGCCAGCGTGGAAGAGAAGACCGAAATACCCAGTGAAGTGGCTCGCAAGAGCTCCCTCTAGTGGAGGCCCTTCCGCCAGCGGCTGCAGGGCTGCACCGTTTTTTTAACCTTCGTGTACAGTCAACAAGATGAAACTTCGGAACGGGGATCGGGATCAACGTTTCCATTCTTAGGGGGAAATTTTGTGGCACGCATTCTAAGGTCATCGTGCCTCCAGAGAAAAAATCTTCCACAAAAATTCATATCCATCACAAGCATGTGCATCGCACAATGACCAAAACATATTTCAAGGAAATGCACGGCTCAACTGTTTAATAGAGCTTGCGATGCATGGGCATTGCGCAGTCGAGATAACCTGGGTTTATAAGAAATGCACTTTTACAAACGTGCTTGCTTACTAAAGCGTTTTCCTTGCGCCTCCGAATTGTTCTCTCGTCGAATGAATACCTGCGACATTGAATGAATATGTGCACGTTCTAAACGGAAAATTATTATTATTTAAGGGCTGAATGAACTAGCAACTCCTAGGAGCAGGCACAGAAGTAGGCAAGTGTGGGATCTTGCCACTCTAATTGGACGAACGCTACATTAGGATAGGGAAATGTGATTAACTCGATCAGCTGTTCGTCTTTTGTAATTCTGACATCGAACATTACCTTCTAAGGCCAACAAGTGATTGGCTAAAGTCAAAAAGTGATTGCAACGTAGCAATCCATCTAGCACCTTGCACACGAGCTGATCATATTGATCCATCTCCTCGTTGGACGTCCTCTCGGGCACGTTTCCCCCGCCGACTACCACTGTGTCGTTTGTTTTGACCACTGTCTAGTGGTGTTGCCCACTGACGGCTCCCGCCAAAGCCCACTTAACTCTTCTACACAGTCAGCACGACGTCTCTCCAACGTGCCTACATTCTCCAGTCCACGCGTTCAAAACTTGATACGAATATTACAACGCTATCGCCGCGCCCCTTCAGATAAGCGCTGAATATTCAGCTGCTGCTGCTGCTGCTGTGGGGATAAGAATCCGGCTCGCGAACCCTCGGGCTCGTCAATATAGAGCTTACGCACATCATCGCACGGGGTGCGTGTGTGTGTGGCGCGTCACGGTCTGACAGCAGCTCGCCAGCGCTGGCGAGGATCTCTCCGCGCTGGGAAGAGGCAGCTTTTGCGCCCAACCCATCGCTGTCTCGTCCCAGTCCTCCTTACCGCCTGCTAGATTATGATATCCGCTAAGACAACGTACATGAAACTCAACGCAACGATTTTACCCTCGTTAAACAAAACAACTCGGCGCGTTCGTCGATACCCGTTGAGGCCTTGCAGATGAGAAAAAAAAACTTGTAATAGGTGGTGTTTTGATCGATGGCTGTTTTTCGTATCAGACGGATTGGTGTAGACTAGTTTAAAAAACTTCACTACGCAGGATCGTTACACTGCACAACCATGGGCGATGATGGGCGCCGGCTTGGGGAGGCCTTCATCCAGCAGTGGATTGAGCATGACTAATGATGATGATGAGTCTTCTCCTATTATGGATGAGACGATGGTTGGGCTCTGCTTCGGATGATGATCCACAGAACAGCAGGGGGGGGTGCTGGGTCAGGGAGAGAGAGGAGACTTTTTTTTTCCTCTGCTGAGGATGTCAAGAATGCATAACATGTTTGCATTGGATAGTCACTTAAAATACACAAACGTCTCCTCATTCCTTCAGCCTGTCTCTCTGTGTGGCTTTGGGCCTGGTACAATTGGCGCGTAGCTCGTAAGGGTTATATCATATGTAAGTCGGGGGTAAAAATGTAAACACACATGGTTGCAGTGTCGCATACATATCATTCAATGGATGTAACTCAGCACGTTGCTCGATGCACTGTATTACAAAGGAAAGGTATATAAACAGGTGACGTTTCGGGCAATGGCTGTTCTTCAGAGCACATAGAGAGGTCAATGCAGTTATCACCAAATAATTAGTTGAATATAAGAGAAGCTAGTACGTCTACACGTACAGTAGCAGGGGGAGCGGTTAGTGATAGTTCTCCAGCAAGACCCATCCCCACCATGGGAATGTGGAATTTCCACCACACAGGTGATGAGCACGGCCCCGTACTCGGTTGAGCAGGAAACACTTTGACTCGACACACTTGCGTGCACAGTTTCATCACCATCATTATCATAGTCCGCCACGATCGCTCCACTGCTGGACGAAGGCCTCCGCGATCCGTCACGCAACTCTCACGGTTCTGCGACGTGGAGAGTTCGTGCACGGTCCATGTGTCGTGATCGACGTCAAGCAGTGTGTTCACCCACACGTCCCCGTGCACGTGTTTAATCCTAGACATTGCCGCTAAATCAGCGCGCACGCTGGTGTATTTATGTAGGCTTTCACGGCTCGATGTTTGAGAATTGATCTGAAGAGCTGCTCTTTTAGGATAGCCTTGTCAAGCGTTTCTGCTCCCTCCTTCGTCTGCTGATCCCCTCCATTGTGGGAGGTGAAACATCGTGAGGGGCAGACGAGTAACGTTCGATACACGGCTATCCTTAAGAGTGATACTCACGCACGCCGGTGACTGTGCGGCCCTGCCATCGTTGAAGGAACCGCCCGTTAAATCCAACCGGCAGATGTCGTCTATTGAGGAAGCCTTCCTCGTGTTCCCGTGTGTGTGTGTGTGGGCATTCTTGCCCACGCTCCGAAGCCTCGCAGCCCGGCGCAACAGTCTTTAGCCCGGCGGTAATAAAACACCACCAACGACGCCTCACGGCGGTTGACGTATCCATCATTGACACCGAAGCTGTTAAGGAAATGCCGTAAAAATTTGGGATTTTTTCGCAGCAGGAATACGATCGTGAATCAAGGGTCGCCGGCGACAGTCGAATGGATCGCTCGTCTCGGAATTCGGCATCGCGGAGGAACGTTGCGTTTGGTCGAAGGCGCGAGCGGCCTCGCGTGAATTCGATGGAATGGGTCAGAAGTTCGGTTCCGACTGTGTTACGGGGTCCCAGCGGTAACCGCTCGGATGCGACTACGATCGGCGCGTTTAAATCCACGGCCGAATCAGACGGGCAGGACACTCTGAATTAAAGGGGACAGGTTGACATCTTTACAAGATGGTAGAAATGCATCCCTTGGAAATTTATCCCATTGTTGGCAATGCAGACATCGGCATGTCTCGCCAAAAAATCCAATGAAGTGAAACGTTTGACAACATTTGCCATAATCTAGGTTGCACTCCTTATTCCATTGGTGGTCACCAGTCGTTTAAGCACAGCTACTCCTGGCTTTCCACCCAGTGGCACTCACCTGACGCCACTCACTTTAACAGCTGGGGCAAGACGAATAGGGCTTAGTCTGACCCTGACCAGGATTTGAACTTGCTATCGAAGGGTTGAAGAGGTCGTTGCAATACAGCCATCACTCCTCCGCCCCGACAATCGCCGCTTTGAAAATCCCGAGTGGCGCGGTCGCGCGGTTAAAATCCCAGCGAACGCAGCCGACGGCACGGGTACCCCGCCGGTCGCCAAACTTTCCAAATCGACGCTATTCTGCGGCGGCCGCCGTTGCTCGCGAGCGCACTCTCAGACCGCGAGCACCGGTAGCTACAGAGGACGTTTGACCTCGCGTGGAAAGCGAGCATCCGTCATCGTTACGCCCGGCCGCGGCCGCCCACCCGATGGGGAGGCGCTCCACCGCGTCTCCGCCGCGGCCTCAGAATGCGCAACTTCAGCGCTTCCTTTGTCTGCGGGAGGGACGCGAGCGACGTTGGGCGGGAGGGCACCTGGCGAGGGCATCGACGGGCGCGAGGAGCCGCTTCGTCGTTTTGAGCCGTGCCAGCTTGTCGGGGGCGTGCGCGTTGTGTGTGCCACGGGTACGCTTTCGATGGCTTGTATTGTGCAAATGCCGCGCGTACGTAAAATGGGAATGTGGAATTTCCACCGTTGGCGGCCGGTGGAGTTGGACGACCTGCGACATGCTCGTTTGAGCACGGGGAGTTTGTGCTGATGTAGGTTTTCGATGTATGAGAATTGCTCATAAGAGCTGCTGTTGTTGGGATGGCTATAATATGAAGTTTGATGATGCCTCCAATGTGGGAGATGCAACGTCGCGAAGGAGAGTGGTGGAGCACTCGACACGGCAATCCCGAAAGAGCAGCTCTTAAGAGAAATTGTCAGTGGGAGTTTGTAGTTTCGGCATGTGAATAAATGCCTTTGTGTATTGACCAATCATACCTCATACTTTTAAGTTTATAATTTTTTACGTGTGATTATGTTCTTTTGTTGCCACTTCCTGTACATCCTTATTCTAAGTCGAAACAACCGTCTTTTAAAATGTGGTGTGGCTCATCTCCTCTTGCGGGAAATTTGGTATCGCGTGTTCTCGCTCCCAACACTAATCCCACCGATCGACCTACGAGAGCCTCTCTTTAGTTTGATTTATGGTCGTATTGCTTTTCCCTTGCCTTCCATCCTTCACCCCTATAATGGTCTTTGTTCCCATCTTCTTTACAATACTAATAAAATATATATAACGTTTAAAGAATTACACTTCTGTTTCCCTCTCTGGCGGCCGCTCTCCGGCACTTTATTCTCCCCTCCACTACCCCCCGTGTCACGTCTCGACCTTTTCTCATCGTCCATTTCTGGTCCTAAGCAGCGGGCGGCTGCTGGGGCCCTCCTCCCTCCCCGCTCGTTTCACTTGGCCGGTCTCGGCGAGGCGGCGACGCGTTCCGTATCGATCGCGGAGTCTCCAGAACTCGAGCCGCAATTTATCACTGTCCCATCCGCACAGATTGTGGAGCAATGATAGCGGCACCCGTGGAGGGCCTGCCGCTCCCCGCAGATCAACCCGCCGCCCGGTTTTTTGTTGTGGTTTTAATTTCGTCTTGCTCTGTTTCAAATTCGGCGGCGGTGGCGGTCGCGGCCGTTCGTTGCGCCTTGCTCGATATCGATAATAATTCGTTCGGTGTTGTTTTTCTGTTATTTCTGTCTTTACGCTAGCAATTGCTTCGTTGCAAAATAGACGATTGTTTTTTTTTGCGCCGAGTTTCGATAGTGATTCGATTATATTATTGTCGTCGGCAACAGCCACAACCAATCCACTGCTGGATGAAAGCCTCCAAAAACAGTTCCCAGTTGTGACGATCCTACGATGCGAGCTTGTTTCATTGCTCCATCTCCGCGCTGGACCTTCTCTTGGGCGCCTGGCATCGCTTGGCCGCCGCTCATTCGTCTTGACCCTCGGTCATCGTCCCCTTCTTTGAGACGCGTCGCGCCCACTTTATTAAATTATTTGTTTAATACTGTTCTCGCAATCGAGAAATAATAATTCACGTAATCTATGTGTTATGCCTAAGACGGTAATAAAAAATTCAGACGTCATAAGTCGTACTAAGAGGTGGCAGATTGGAAAATTGGAGTGCGGCTGAATCGGGGGACAAATGAGCTCCCGCTCGACAGAATACCCTGGCTTCCCTGGGTGTGAAAAAGATGCTGTCAGAATGGGGCCTATAAATGCTTGCTTGGAATCTGAGCACTTGGCGCGTGCTGGGCTTTACTGAGCATAAACAGCATAAATAACGCGCGCAAGGGCTGGCTAAGGGCGCCAAACGCTTTCAAACAAAAAGGTGCGAGGCAAGATTTATTGCACGTCAAGCCGCGGATTAGCCGGGCCTTGCTACAAAGCCCTGCTACTAAGCTAGTTGCAGCCCACGGGATTAAACAAGTATGCTAACAGGGCCCAGTTGCTGAAAAACAAGCAGTAAAAATGCCACTTTCACAAGGCCGCTCATCTCAGATCTTGCCCACAGTTCGTGTACACGGTCTTAATGCTTCCCTTCCCATCTTCCTCCATAAAACCCCCGTCCTGTGTAGCTTACGCAAAAGCCTGCATTTTGAATCTGGCTGTGGTTGTACACAAATGTTACAGTAATAATAATTATATACGTTTAAGGCATCGCCAATTAGGCGAGTGAGTATTTTATACATGACAGCATTATTGCACGTGCTTAATAATGCATATGTTATAAGAAGTGTCTTTAATCAAACAGAACAAGCACTTCTCTGTATGTTTTAATGTTGTATAATCAATGCTCTTTATTACTGCTGGCCTTGCTTGTAAATTTCTACCAGCATGCAAAACAAAAACCTTGAGACTCAGGACTCGACCGTGTTGGGTATCTGTCTTTCATATACAAAGACGTGAATTTAAGCTAATCTGGGTGTCACCTGTTGTAGATCTTTGCCTCCACTTGTAACATTTACACAAACAAAAACAATAACAGTTTTGAACAACACCGTTATTGTGAATAGTTCCTGAGTTCTGTCGACTCCTCACCCCGATTCAAGTCCAGGCTCAAGTCCTTTTCTCCTCTGCCTCGGACCGACTGCGTCCGTGTGTAGCACGAACATGCCTGCCGCTTCTGCACAGCGAGCTGCGATGCTGTCACGTTGAGACGCCGCTGTATAAATCCAAATTGGGGTGAAGCGGTGGCACAGTGGTTTGTGCAGCGAGCCGTGAACCCGATGACCTCAAATTGATTCCCGACCGCGGCCAACACCGGTAGCAAAGAATACCTGTGGCCGGTGCGGGGTCACTCCTCCGCCAGCCCGCATTGACCAACGAGCGTGGCGCAGCATTGTCATGCGATCCCTCATGACCAACACCGGCATGGGAAGGCCTTCAACCAGCAAGGAGTGGGCCGCGAGCAGTGATAAATCCTTAATGTATCGTATCGCTGCTCGCGTGTGGCACGGGAGGGGAGGGAGTTGAGCAGGGGGACCCAGCTTGCTTGAGTGGCTGGACGAGCGTGGGATGAGCCCCGACTCGGAAATCTCTTAAAAGAATGGGAGTGGCCTCCTCCTCCTCCTCGTCTTGCCGCTGGAGAGAGAGAGAGGCTGCTCGTTAACCCTAATGACGCGGAATGAGCCGCAAATCACGGAGAAGCTCACCCCGCGATGGGCGCGCAACCCACCGCGTGCGCAACAACTCGGCGTCGTAAACGTCGCGTCTGTTCCAGCCGACGCGCAGTTTGACCCCAGTTCTCGTTTCTCATCCCTGGTCTTGACACCTAAACCACCACCACCACCGCCGCCGCCCCCTCCTTCCCACTCTCACTTCCAGCCCCACGGCCTCTAAATCTGTCTCAACCGCGAGTGCCACGGAGGCCTGCAGTTGAGCTTGACACTCGCCTGCCAAGCCCTAAGAATATACTAGCGGGCGAAATTAAACAAAACAAAAACTAAGCGTCTGCGTTGGCAGTGGTTTGTAAACCTACATTAAAATTAATAATGCATCACCGCCATGTGACATCGGCCCTGCTTTCCTCTCTACAGACAGGGGGCCCTTGCCTCCAGTGCGAGCCTGTTAAATGTGTTTCCATTATAAGGCAGTGTTAACGATGAACGTGTTGATTTCTTTCGTTTTATTTGGACTGGCGATCAAGGCGATCATCCAGAATGATAAATCTCACTCGAGCAAACATGTTAACGCTTTGTCCGAGTCTCTGTTGAGGTTATTATACACTTCACAGTGGCTTTGCTAAATCAAGATTAAAGCTTACAAGTGCTGTTCCGCTGTTTACTGGGTGTGCGTGTCTGTGAATATATATAGTGGTACTTGAGACAAATTAGCAGTAGACATTTATTTATAACTTGGGGGGCAGGGGGGAGCAATGGGCCCTTGGTTAGCGTGCCTCATTGTGACCCCAGTCCCCCACGTTAAATTCCCAGTCATGGCTAATATCAGTGGCGAGTGATATCTGCGGTAAAGTGTGGTTCAACGACTCCCTTTGCCGACATGGCTTGATGAGGCCTTCATCCAGCAGTTGACTGACAAGACAGAGTGCCGTAAATCATTAAGAGCCCACTGAGAGCAGGAGCTTCTTTCTCAACGGGGACCCGAGTTGAAACTTTCACACCGATAAAACACTCAAAAGGAGACGAAGCGGTTTTTTTTTTTACACATATGCATTAAAAAAGAGCACATGATGTGCATCGAAACACGTTGTGGGTCATCCAAAAAAATAACCTGAAATTGTCGATGGCCAAACTTCAAAAGTTTACTTCAAAATTTACTGCCACACGGAGAGCATGTTGTCCGCCTTAGGTGTCGTGTACAGTGCGCGCCTGCACGCAGCGCACACACGTGCGTTATATTTAGAAGTTACGCCTTTGTCTGGGAGTTTAACAATCCTGTTCTTGTTTAAATCACGCCGTGCCTTCCGTGCGCATGAGCTCACCGCTCCGTCTTCTCTCGCCGCCGTGATTGTCTCACTTTGGTTGCGGTTATAATTACGCCCGGCAAGCCCGCAAACCGCCTGGCTGCCTCCTCCGCCTCTCTGCGCTTTCCTCGCGCCTCCGAGTCGTTCTCTCGTCGAATTAATACCTTTGACATTGAATGAATATGTGACAAGCGTTATAAATGTAAAATTATTATTATTAAGCGCTCCGGTCGGGCTGGTGGTTGAGCGCTCTCGTTAACACCGTAGAAACTGAAGGGTTGATGTAGCACGTTGTTACTGTGAGGTAGCGGTGGAAATGATGTAACTATTCGGCGATTTATACCAATTGTTGAATCGCGTCTGTAACGAATTTATGTTTTTTTAATCCATCCGTCTGGCATTGTGAAGGGTCCGCATGACCGCCGCAGCCACCAGAGGCTGCTACCAGTCATCGCTATATTTAAAATAAATAATCTATCCTCGACTCAAATCACGACCCTGAATTGCATGAGCTTATTGAATCATCGGACCGGGATGAATTAGTTCCACCGCAACCATGACGAAGCCTCTGGTTGGACAAGTTCTGCCCATCACGGCTGGATTCACCAGCTGTCGGTGTAGGTTGGTGAATTGTCTGTGGGCCTAACGGATCGCTTGAGTGACACTAGCGGTGGCAGACGAGTCGGGGACTTGACTTGCGGGGGAGAACCTGTATCTTGCGCTCGGTCAGCTCTCAATGTGTTTTGTTCCTGAGACCCACATCTCCGAAGGGACATGGGATTGGGCCCAACACATAGTCCTGGCTTAGGGCCAGAATGACTTGAATCCAGGCCCCAAGCCATGGGACTTGACTGTTGACAATGGGAGAAGGTGACGCAGATGAAAGCTCCTGGTGTGAAGCAACTGTCACTTGCTTTTTTGTTCCGCAGTAAAAGTGAGAATCGATGGATCCGAATGGGCAGTTTCTCACCAAACGGGAGCATCTCCACGCACGCTTTATGTCCCACGACCGGGGGAAAGTGCAGTTTAGAAAAAAAAATTACGCTTACATTTACCACTTTGTGTTATAACCCGTCACGAAGTGAGCTTCCGTCGATGGCTGTAGGAGTGTCCGTTTTGATCCAAAGAATAACGCGGTTTCAATCGATACGAGCTGACTGGCTCGTGAGGCTATGCCGTTCACTGATTGAAAGCACCCCTTCCTGTGTGCCGGAAGTTTAAACAAACTTTTGTCACCTGGTGTATTTGTTTATGTCATTGCAGTGAAGACAAAGATTTCCCGTCTAGCTTACATCGGTTATTGTGGGCTGTTGCATGTGCTGTTGTAAAGCACTAATGAAGGTCGCCGTGGCTGTGCATGAGGGATTAATGTCACCTGCATCACGTCTGACCACCGTTGTCACCCCCAGTGCTGATGTTTACACGCTGCACCAGATACTCCTTTAAGCCTGAGTCGATCCAGGGTATGCCCAGTACCGATTCGGATAAGCACCGCCAAAGTTAACCGTATCGAGGTCGCCAGATTCACAGCACGGCGCTCTATCCGCCGCGCCACCGCTCTCCAATTTACGCACAAACGCACCTCCACTGTTTTTATTGCCATTGTGCTCTGGCATCCGTTCAGTTTTTAACTAGCGCTGGGTGAAATATCGTGGGCGGAATACCTGGTGGCCCGGCAATTTCGGGGTCAGAAGTCGTGACCTCTTGGTCCGCCGCTCAATGCCTGAGCATCGCAGATAAGGCGCTGCGGGGGTATCCCGTGACCTGACCTACCGCGGAGAGGAAGCCCATCGTGCTCGAGTCCCGCGGCTCTTCGTATCAGAGTGAGCCTCGATGGTGTGGGGGGGGGCGCACGGTTCTCCGTCTCACCCACGTGAGGGCGCACGCAAAGTTGGCCGGATGCCGCTGCTGCCGAGTGCGCAGGTGTCAGTTTGAAGAGGAGCGATGGCAGTTCAGTCGCACGAGCCGGTGTTTACACGGGCAGACGTTATGTTGATCTGCTGCTGGATGAGCGCTCCGGACGGCATTCGCATCGCAACAGTGATTTAACAATCCCTCCGGGTGCTTTGAAAAAGGGCCATGGCCTGAAACGTCACCTATTAATGTTTTTTTATTTTTAGGCCGCAGTGTTAATGACGAATGTGTCGAGCGTTTTTGATTAATGCGGGTTGGTTATAAAATAAATTTGGAACCTGTTCAAAATAGATCGGTGATATTTTATTTATTTTATTCGTCACCGTGTTTTGGTTTCCAGTGTTTTAGACTGAAAAGGCCAATCAATGGAAATGGCATCATTGACCAGGACTAGCAGAGCTGCTGTCACTCGCAGAGATGCAGAGCTACATAATCTCAATACTTACAATTAAATCTCGTGCGTACTTTACACCCATTGCAACGTACAAGTGGGAATAGATTACTTGCGATATGTGCAAACGCTATGAAATGATGTGCTGATGTTCCATATACAGTAACAGAGTGAGCAAAACCGCGCAAACGATGCAGAACAATGAACAATACAAATGAGAGGGATACAAAAAAACTAGACGGAAGGATGATTCATTTATTAAATTCAATCACAAATCTCGACTGCAAGTCGTGACGATCGCACCGCTGCGGCGTGCTGGAGAGCAACTGATCGTCGCGCGCGTGTGCCGAGCAGCGACTCCTCAACCCTCGTTTCCGCGTCTCGTCGCTCCCGCCGATGCGCCGTGTACGGGCGTCCGCCTTCACTCTGCGTCGGATTTTTTCAAAGTGCATTAAGCCACCTGATTGCATTGATCCGGCGCGCAATTAACGCCCGACGTGCCCTCATTTGCCGAAGGTCGTTAAAACCCACCTCGCCGGGTTTCCTGCTGCCGTGCTCGCCCCCGTGACACGCTCCCCCCGCTCTCCCGCCCGCCCGTGTCTCTGTCTGCTCGCAGGAATGGCAGAACTCCATCCAGAAGCACGCGGGACTGGCCTTCATCGAGCTGGTCAATGAGGGCCGGTGAGTGGCCGTAGCGGCGGTGCCCCGGGAACGTCTGCTTTCACGGTCGAGATTTTGCTTCTCACGTTTGACAACGAAAGCTCACCGTTGATTTCACGCGGAGGATTGCGCGTCGATTCGTAATTCATCTGTGGTCCTCCGCATTGGGCCAGTTTTTGAGTGTTTATTCTCGCAAGCTTTCGCCACCCGCTACTCCTGCGGGTGTCTTCGGGAAGTTGAGGTGGAGGTGTTCACAGTCGTATTGCGTCGCGAAAGCTTGAGAGAAGGAATGCTCAATGAGCGGACTAATACTTCTGCTGGCGTCTTCCAGAGCCAATCTGACATGGGAGGCCCTGGGTTGAAGGTTTCAAACAAGGATGACTCTTTACTTTGCGCCCAGGCAGACTTTTGCCTTGTAATGTATTTAGCTGTTACCCATAATCCTCTGAAACCGCAAGTAATGAGTTGTTCTTTAAAAATTCTGTTTTGGCCACGACGGACCCTGCGTAGCTTAAATGTATGTCTCCAGCCTATAACATATGACAGCATCATGTCAATGTTTTCAGAGGCCTGATGTAGCTGATGAGATGCAGAAGTTTGGAATCAGTCCAGAGTTTGCCTACTGAAACAAATGCTAAACATTGGTCCAGAAGGCTCATTGGCTGAGGGACCAGAATTCTCTTATGTGCGGAGAGTTTTTTTTTTTGCTTTATGATTTTACCTCAATAGGGTAATTTTCATGAGTCCAAAAGATTCATAAATAATATAAATTCTTAACCGTACTGTAAATTCCTTGTCTTGCGATCGAAACTTACTGTGATTACGCTTACACAGTTTCCTGTGAGACATCGTAGACCTACAAAGTTTTTCTCAGCTCACCGTGCCAAAACATTTTGGCCTGTACTTTTAAAGAAAACAAAAAACCATCGTAACGAGGCCGATGACCTAATCTCTACACAAACCAGCCTCAGTGAGACTCCCCAGTGTGTAATCTTAATTGTTACACAAGAAAGAGATTATCTTTACAAAAAAACCCCAAACTTACCCCCGCCGTCCGCGCAATTTTACGGGTGGGGGAAATACCGTACAAATATTTTCGTTACGTGTTGCTTTCATTTGATTTATTTCCTCCTCTTTTGAAAAGCAGGAGAGTCCCGTAGAGAACGTCGCTCAAATACGCCCGGTTCTCGGCTCAGAAATTCCTGCTGATTTCCACACTGACCTTCCTGTGCCGACCTGGATTGAGGCGGCAGGCAAAATAGTGCTGCCAGTGAGGGGGGCCAGCACTGAGATGAGAGATGGGGGATTGGAGAAGAGAGGATTCAACATTTTATTTTTTTTCACCGCAAATGTACAACGTGCGGCTCGCCATTCGTTCAACGTCGAAGGTATTCGTTCGAAGAGAGAACGACTCGGAGGCGCGAGGAAACCGCAGAGGCTTGGGCGGGGGGGGGGAGTCAGGAGGTTATAGGAGGCAGAGTTTGTCCGGGTGGAGGGGGCGGGTGGGCGGTATGGGGTTAAGGGCCGGAGGGGCAGGAAAGGGCCACTTACAGGTCGATTCCTGCATGCACGGGCTGAGGCCAATCAATATTACTTACGGAAAACCGATCCCGCATGGGTAGTGTTGCGGACGGCGCATTAAAATATTTCCCACCCCAGAGTCGTTAGGGATCAGCCGTGATTGGCTTGATGCTTTGAACCCCGCTCACCAACAGCCGTCGTTTCCGATAGCGCCGCACCATTATTGCGCGCCGCGTCTTTTATTTTGTCACCGGCATTGATTCCCGCGGAGAACTTTAAACACCTAAATCCCGTTTAAGAGCTCGCTGTAGTTATGCCATTTAGTCGTCATTAAACCCAAGGGTGGTAACTAATGCATTTCCCTTTTGGATTTGGATTTGATTGTTTTTTCTCCCCTTCTTTGTTGTTGTTGTTCTCATTTTTTGTACGTGTTGGCGTATGACGCAGGACTTGACACAATGCTGGTCTCTGAAACAAGTTTGAGCAGCGAAATCAATGCTTATGGGATTCATTAGGCTCGGGTTGGTGTTTTTCTGCTACATGTGATGTACGTCCATCGTTATATGGGTTCTCGTTTGTCACAAATCTTTGTAGGTTCTGTGTTTAGGGAACACCTGAAGCCTTAGGCAAAGTATGAGAGGCAGGAAATCATTCTAAGTCCTTCTGAAGTATGTACACTGTCCCAATTTGAATCTGCAAGGGTTATTGTGTGATTCATCCACGTACATTTGTCAAAGGTTTAGTTCAAAACTTGGAGACATAAACCGAAGCATAAAGGGCTTTGTGAAGTACCGTATTCAAGTGCATTTTGCCATTAGAGCTACCCTACTGCCAAAGAACTACTTCTATGGGCAAACTCACATTGAAACCGTTACATAATCTATGCATACACGTGATTTTTTTCCAAATTCGCTTCGATTATTAAATATATGCTGACAATTATTTTATGTTACCGATGTAGGTTTTCACTGCTCTCCCTCAAGAGAGAGAGAGAGGGAGCACTCAACACGGGCTATCCCGAAAGAACAGCTTTGGAAAGCAATTCTCAATTATCAGAATGTCCTTGTCCTGGTACAACCCCAGCTCGACCATAAACATCGTGTCGCCCACGAGGAGCGGCCCTTTCCATCTCTTTGACAAAGTGGTGGTCACCTTAATACTTTGTCTGGGCTATGCCTCTGTGTGGTCACCCATGCAAGTGCCCTTTCTGCGGTTTCCTCGCGCCTCTGAGTCGTTCTGTCTTCCAACGAATACCTTCGACATTGAATGAATACTGTGCGCGTTATAAATTGTAAAAAAAAAATATTATTAACTCCTTACAGGCCGAAGGAGGCATGAATAAAACTTGGCAGCCAAAAACTTTCAGTTTTTCTGCCCGCATGATACTCCTTGGTTTTGATGCAAGATTTCACGACTCGTGGGAGGTGAAACGTCGCGAAGGAGAGAGGAGAAACTCTTGCCAAGGCTATCTTGAAAGAGCAGTTTTCAATATCACTTAGCTTTCATATAGTCGCTCATAACATTATCACAAGTTTGATATATTTCTACAGTCGATTGTCAACTCACTGTTGAAAGGAGGCTTCCCCATGTCGTGTCGGTAATGGGGGCTTTTTAACCATACTTCACCACACTGATTTGTGACTCGTCGCTGCACCACTGCTCTACCCAATGTGTGGACTTACATTTGCACAAACATTATGATTAATACACATGTGGGTTACAGTTAAATCACATGTTATAATGAATCTAATAGATGTAGAGTTAATACAAACGCTATAGTTGCTTCACTTGCATCATAATCAATATTCATACGTTGTAGTTAAGTCACATATGTTGTAATTAATACACACGTGCAGTATGGAGGAGGGCAGGTCACCGAGACGGCATTGTGACATGCAGAGGTCACCAATGGAGGGGAAGACCTTGAGCCAGATGGTGGGACACTCTAATTAAGAGGGGACCTTGGAGGTCAGCTGTCGACTGCGCGGCAACAGTCGCAAGGTCTAGCAGCAGTTAAGGAAGCGTCGGCGGCAAGGTGCGGTGACGATCACCGGCCGCGATGACCTCTTGACCTCGGTTAGCGCCGCGCGTTTACACGCAGGCGCTCGCGAGCCTCTCCGAACGCCGATGACGCGGCCGCCGTGCTGACCGTCCGACTGTCGGGTTCACCGCAGTCCGGGGCCTTGACCCCTCCGTGCACCCTGACCCTGCCCTCTGTTGAAAACGTCGCTGGGGCGAGGTGTCGTCTTACGGGCCGGGCTGCTGCCACGCGGTAGTTATACGGTTACACGCCGGGCCTGGGGCGAGTGGGCCCGGCGCTGGCATCGCCTTGACCCCCTCCAGATGATGCGCGAGGTTACGCGACGTTCGTCCGTAATTGTGGTTAGAAATCGAGAGCCAAAAGTAGAACAACGATGATGAATACGACCACGTAGCGATGTAGGCTTTTGACAGCTCGATATATGACAATTGCTCTCGAGAGCAGCTCTATTGGCCTGATGATGCCTCCAACGTGGGAGGCGAAACTTCGAGAAGGAGGGAGAAGGAACGCTCGACACAGCTATCCCGAAAGGGAAGCTCTTGAGAGCGATTCGCATACACACATATCAAGAAGACAAAAAAACATGTTACAAATGCAAGTGTGCTTATTGAGAGGGTGTGAACTAGACAGCGGGAAAGCATGGTTTATATTTTACTGAGAGAACTAACAGCAAAGTGACCCCGCCTCACTGAAATCTGCGAGTCATAAAACGATAGATATGCTAGACTGTGCGAATACCAGCTCGTACACAACAGTGCAAGGTCAAACAAGACGAAAAGAAAGGGTTGAGGATTGCGGCCCATTCATCCAACCGGCCGCTTCGCTAAACGCATCACAACCGCCGGTACTGCCTTCTGCAGCGAGACGGCACCGTAAGCTCGGCCGTAGCCCGCAGCGACGGTAATCGCAAAAGCTCCGCGGTCGTTTCTTGGCAGGATCCTGTGCCACGCGATGAAGGAGCACCTGGTGCGCGTGGGCAGCGAGGCCGACTTCATCCTGGAGAGGCAGCATGCTGAAGAGATCAACAGGCACGCCGAGTTCGAGGTGAGGCCCAACACAGCCGGCCTTCTCTCTGTTCCCCCTCCGCTTATTTGGGCGGTAGGGTGGCGCAGTGGTAACATCTCCGCCTCACAGAAAGAATGGTCTTGCCCAGAGTAGTTCGATTCCCACCTCGGGCATCTTTCTGTGTGGAGTTTGTGTGTTCTCCCCCTGTTCTGCATGGGTTTCCTCCAGGTTCACTGGTTTCCTACAATAACTAAAAAACACTCCTTAATTAGTCCATAATATCATATTATATAGGATGCAGTATCTGGCAAATGTTGACACCGTTCAACCGTGTGGCTGCCTTCCTCGCGCCTCTAAGTTGTTTTCTCGTCGAACAACTACCTTCGGCAACTGAGCAAATACTGTGTGCTTTATAAATTGTAAATTTTATTGATTTTTTTTTTTAAAGACCGCCGTATAATTTTTAGCTCACGTGCACCTTGCAGCTTCGGTAGCGGTGCCGTGCTCGAGATTCCTTCTCCAGGGCTTGGTTGACAAGCGAAGCAATATAACCACAAAGCGCCGCATTTAATGATCAATTTACTCTTATCTATAATTACGATTCCTAAAAACGTTCCATCGAGTGCTCCAAGATTATGCTCTTACATTGATTAAACTCTGTCATGTTTAGCGTGGCAACGCTTAATCTTCGCTGCATTTTGCGCCGCCGTGCTAATCCATAATTTTCTTTATCAGCGCAATAATAATGAGCGTTGTCTTTTGAACGACGGGAGAAGTAGACGGAGTAATCTTTCGCGGCAATTCATCGCCGGGGGGTGGTTGAGAGCGCGCGATACGCCTTCCCTACAGCCGTCGCCACCACCGCCACCGTAGTAATGGCGATCAAATTACTCTCGTGCGCAGAGCGGGTGGGAGAGTGCTGCCTTCTACCGCGAGGGCCAGAGGTCACCTGATGAAGGGATCTCGGAGATAGTTCTGTGTGGGCCACTTCCTCGGACCGTTGCGTAAAGTGAAGGGTGGCACTGCTTCCGCGAAGGATCCGTGTGCATAAAGATAAACCGGGGGTGGGGGGAATATTGCTAATGTTTTTTTTTTTACACAAATGAATAAAATAATGCCGATAAAATGAGGGCGACTTGTGTGGCGCTGCCAGAGCCTCTGGAGGGGGGAGGGCGCGTGACGGATGCGGAGGCTCCTGGGCGATGATGAACGGCGTGGGCAGAGGCGATCATTTGAAGATAAATCCGCGGGCCGCGTTTAATCAGAAACCGATGTCGTGCGTGAGACTCTCGAGCAAGCGGCGAATGCAAATTGAGAAGGATGCATAATGATCTGTCCTCGCGGCTGCCCGGCCACGGAGGATCTGCGTGTGCTGTGAGTTGTCCCTGCCCAGGGAGGCAGCCTCCCGGTGCCGCTGGCGCTCGATGCGCAGTGACCGCGCGGCCAGATCCAACACTGAATCTCTAGCCGAGCAGAAGAGCAGCCGTGAAGTTCATTAAGCCTCATCGTGAGCGTTGTCAGGCGGGATCTATCTGCTGTTGGGTGAGGTTCTCCTCTCCAAGCTGTTACCGTCTCTCACGGTCTCGCAGTCTAACGATCCATCGAGCTCTGGCCCATGAGGCGATCCCATCGCTCCGTATCTGCGGTGGGCGTCCTCTCGGGTGTGTTTCCTCCTTTGGCTGCCACTCCATCATTAGTCTCCACCACCAGCCATCCCATCACAACGGGTCTTGTCCAAGTTCTTTTTTTTTACGGTCAGACGCCTTGAGAATTGTTTTCCAAAGCTGTTCTTTCAGGATAGCTGTATAGAGCGCTCCGCCTTTCTCCTTCGCGATGTTTCGCCTCCTGCATTGGAGTCATCCGCAGGCGTCTCGGAACACCTGAGGATGCAGCTTTGTAAAGCAATTCTCATACATCGAGCCGTGAAAACCTACATCAAGTGCAGTCAGATTCCTTTCCAACAGTATTCATAACGACAGACTGAAGACTCTTATGCCCTGTTTGGTATACGCATGTTTATTCAAACGTTGATATTTATTTGGAGCCAGATGACAGCTCTGGGGAGGTCGGAAGCCAGGTCTGTCGCGAGCAGCCCTGTCCAGAATTGAAATAGTATCACAATGAAATAATTTAGCAGCTTGGTCCTGCGATGGCACAATCCTTCTCAATCCCGCACCGCAGGAGCCCGTCTCATCGCTCAGCCCCCACGGCGGCCGCCCTCCGAGGCGTGTCCCTCCTTTGGCTGCCATTCCATCATCATCCTTGTCCATCGGCCGTCTTCGCCTTCAGCCGTGATGCTTCCTCTCCAAGCAAACTCGCCGTTCTTAGCGGTCGATGTCGTGCCTCGAGTTTTAACGTGTAAGAGACGTGTGTTTCCTTATTAAATATACAGCTATTCGTAACCGACGAAAGCCATCGGAAATGAATTCATATTAAGCTGCCTTTCGCTAGTGGAAGCCTTCATTCAAGAGTGGACTGATCACGGCTACTGATGATAATAATAGCATTTATAGAGCGCCTTTCACCCGAGGGTCACAAAGCACTGCACAGGGCTGCGGAGAGAACGGCACGCCAACAACGACAGAGAACGGAAAATCGACTACATTTTTTTTTCTGGTAAACGTGCGTTAAACGGACAGAGGGAAGTGTTGGCACAGGCTGCGTTATTGCGAGCGGTGGCGCAGCTATTGTGTGCGCAGGTGGTGCAACTGCATCAGGGCATGTGGGCCAGAGGGGACCCAAGGCTCCAGGCTGTGAAGATGGGCTCGTTAAGACCGTACGCACCCTGCTTACGACTGCAAGCCAGCGTGCTTCACGCGACACACAAAGACAAAGCTCCCCCGTATAGCCTTAGCAAACTGTAGGGTCAAGTGCTGTTAGCAACCACCTGTAAAAACCAGGACAGCACGCGGAGGGGGTGGGTGTCCAGCACCACGCCCGGCCGCCGTTATCTCCATAGTGGGAATGTTTACACGCGGCACCGGGTACTCGTTTGAGGCTGAGTCGACCTAGGGAAGGTCTAGAGCCGGTTGAGATAAATCGTCACCGCTGGTGGATGTGACCGAGAATCGAACACGCTGGGTTCGTAGCGCAGAGCGCTAACCACTACTGCAGACCCGCACTGTAGCCGGCAGCGCGCGTAGCCAGTGAAACCGCCGCCGTAAACGCATCAGCCGTAATAACTAAATTACCAGCCTGTGTGGTGGAGCCGGGCCCGGGAGCCACCGGGGGTCTGCGTACTCCCGAACAATCATCTCAGTGATCCGAAACCTCCTGGGGATTCCGTATTCTTCAGGAAACTGCCCCTTGGGAGCCTCAGCAAAGTGTGCTGTTTTCAATTTTCATGTGCATAGGGTTAGGGTTAGGTGTGCATGTATAATAGCGGGCGGAGCGGTGGTACAGTGGTTGACGCGCTGTGCTACCAACGTACCAACCTGGGTTTCATTCCCCTGCCATGGTGAACGTCAGTGTCGGGTGATATTTAAGTCGTTGCTGCCCGCGCAACCCTTTTCCAATTTATTGGGTTCATTTAATTCTTGCTGCCGCTAGAAGTGCTGGTACTATTTAACACAATGTAAAAAATATATAATTCTCAATTGCATCATCATCGTGAATCCTGACAAGTTATTAAATCGCCAGCGGGAGGATTGAAAAAAATTCCACCCCTAGGGTTTTCCGTCGCTTACATTTGTGTAACTGTTTCATTCCTGGTGAGGCTGCCTCTTTTACTGGGAATTCAACATCGGTATTCCCATATGCGAGACCAGTTACTCACTATTGGAATGTGCAATTTCTACCAATGGCTCAGGATCGTCGGTCGGCACGAGAAAATACCTGTTTGAGCAGGGCGCCACTTTGACTTTATTACGACTACATAATGCCAAGGCATCTGCACAGCCCAAGCTAGTAACCGTAAATTCTACATGATCAGAGGCTTTTGTTTCCTTCGCGGCGCCTTTGAACCGCAGGCCGTGGAGTGGATGTATGCCGCGTGTCCGCCCGGCCGATAGCGCCGTATTTACGGTCACTCCCGGCCAAGGGTGCAGGCCTCGTTGTGAAAGACGGCCGGGCGAAATTATATATTTTATCAGGTTAGTGTATAGGGGAGTGACATATGCTGACTGTGAAAAATTGAGTTATCTTTGTCCCGTGCCTCCCTCGTGATCTCCAAGTAAGTTATTGGAGCCCAGGACCGGACGGGCATTGAGATAACGCAGGGAAATTCAATTATAGACCGATTCCTATCCTCTAATAGAATTCTGATTCTCGGCAAGATGGCTTCA
>JAZEWU010000016.1:7702910-7722215 GCA_036362915.1 Geotria australis
GGGGGGGGGGGGTGAAAAAAAAGAAAAATCTCGGCCGCTCCGTTATCGCGAGCCGGAGGACATTTACACGAACTGATGCTCACGGCGAGACGCGGAGACTCTCGCAGCAGCGAACGAGCGAAGATAACAGTGGCGGCGGCGGCGGCTAAGGGGGCCAGCGGTGCGGCGTGAGCGGTGGCGCTGCTAGCGGTGGCCGCGGTGGCGACGTGAGCAGCTGTGCCTCGTTAGCGGAGACTGCCGCCGCGCCTGCTTAATTGGAAACACAGCCGCGGAGAAACACGTACATAAAAAAAAACACACGAAGCCATATTCATTTGGCGTTTTATAGTTGTGATGGACACTTATGGGAACATCAGGATTAGGTCTGGAAACCATCATCTCTGGTTACTAACCCAACTGAGTGTGTTACACTTTAATATGCCATAAAGTGGGAAACGAGGCAGGCTGGCTATTTAAATGGTGTGCAAAACATATGATGCGGCTTTTATGTTTTGGGCTGCGTCCACGGATGCGTGGCACGTTTGCGCTCGAAGCCGCTCGCCGTCGCTGGCAGTGGGGGTGGCTTTAATCGCGATACGCGATCATCTGTGTCATATTGACGCCAGTTGCCGATGGTAAGTGGCGCTCGGTGTTGTTGCTGCGACAACAGCATAAGTGATCGCGAGAGAAAATGGCAACGGAACCTGTGCAATATTGCCATGGAACTTTGTTGTGTTTTCTAACCCATGCCTCTTAGCGGTGACATGATGCGATAGGTTCTCATTTTGTAATAAATCCACCGACGATAAGGATTGGTGCGCTTTAGCTTCTGCGACGCCGTAAATGGTTGACAAAAACAACTTGGGTGCATTTTATTAACTGCGGTATTTTAGAGTCACGGCACAGTGTGCTGGACTGTAAGCCCCCGGTGACTTGAGTTCGATTCCTGGCCACAGCTAACATCAGTGGCACGAGTGACATCCGCACCAGGGGCGGTGACCATCTTCAGTGACCCGCACAGACCGTTGTGGTGACGCTCAGTAAAACAACCAAGTCTGACCCGACGTGGGGAGACCTTTCCCCCCCGAGTATCGAACTGATAAAGGGGCACCACATTATTATAAATAATGGATGAAATCTGCGCTCTGAGATTTCATCGCACGACAGCAGCGGTGGCTCTCTCTGCGAGGCTTTCTTGGTTTCTCATTGCTCCCTACCGCGGTCTAAGCCGCAGCTCCCTGCTACATCAAGGAAGGCTGGATAATTAGCTTGCCTCCTGCGGAGGGGGCTGGCTGCCTCACTCGCTAATTACTGGGCAATTGAATTTCATGGTGTGGCAGATAAGCCTGTGGTCTCTCTTAAGAACCCTTTACCACCTCAGGCATCCAGATAAGGCTGTAATTGGATTACAGGGTTTGGTCTTCTTTCTCGCTCCGTCCCTCTTCGTGATTTTTTCTATTTATTTTTTTACAATTCCCGCACGAGGGAATGGCTGAGCGTCGCGGACTGCACGCCGCCGGGAGAAAGCGTCTCCCCGTTATCGTAAAAAGTTAATTAAAGCGCCATCGAACCCCGCTTTATATTACGCAGCTGCATTGTAACTTATTGTAACCATTTCGCTTCATCAGACCGCCGGTCCCTTGAATTAACGCTAATCCATACTCGGCACCGTTAGACCCGCTGTGATGCGGAGACCAATGCACCATCCGCAAGCCCTTGATGATTACGATCAATTTGACGAGTCGAACCCTTTACCTGCTGCAGGGAACGGTGGCACAGTGGTTTACGCACTGCACTATTAATATAGCGGTGTGAGTTTTATTCCCGGCCACAACTATTATCAGCTCTGCGGCCAGGACAGGTTCTATCTCGGACCCCCCCCCTCCCAGCACTCATCACCAACCCCCAACCCGTACTGACCAGCGTGGAGAAGTATGTCCGCATAATCCCCAAGATAGACACAGCACGGGGAAGCCTTTGTCCGGCAGTGTATAGACAAAGGAGATAATTATTTCTTCGTGATTACGATTTCTGTTGACACACCAACCCTAACGGAAATAATGATGGTGATGCCCCTCGTGAAAATTCCTACGCTTTCATCCTGACCCACCAACCAGATAACAATGGTGATCCCTAAGCAGTAGCTTTACTATCTGGATTCACCAACTTTGCTGTATGATCTTGACGCCGATGATAATAATAATAATTTTACATTTATAACGCGCACATATTTATTCGCTGTCGAAGGTACTCATTCGACGAGAGAACGAGATGCCGATTATGGTGCTGGCGATGACTAGTATGACAACACTGATAAGCCGGGGTTGGTTAGATTTACAGGCTGACACAGCACCAGGTCCTTCCCATGCCCACGTGCCATCTGGTCACGCCCTGGACATGCCCTGTAAACCACGTCAACCCAGCGGCATTCTGGGGGGCTGAATCTCCTCCTTGCCGTTCATCCCGACCGCACCCCCTCCCACCACCCTCCCACCACCCCCCAGGCAGTTACAGCCCAGGCGGTGAGGACGACGCAAACAGGGTGACGCTAATCCGGCTTAACGAGGGCCCATCATTAGACGCGCGCACTTGTCTGAAGCGGAGGGTGGGCGGTGGCTGTTGACCGCCTGTCCGCTTACCTTTGCTCCTAATTGCTGCCACGAGCCAGGACGTGTGACGGTGTTTGAACATGGCTTTGAAAGAAATAAAGCCCTACACATTAGCATTTTCAGGAGGGGGTGGGTAGTTGGGGAATGGGGAGTTCCGTGTTGGCTCTGGACAGGAATGATATTTAAATGAGAAGCGCAGCGTTATCGTCAAGAGCGCCGGAAGATGACGGCCGGGTTTTAGTTTCGTTGCTTGACAGGCTTTGAAACATGTTACAAGCAAGTAGTCTCTGTTACGCAGCGATGGTCGAATGACGCCCGCGGTTCCAGCTTGCTGGGCCGCGTTGCGCAGTTTGGGCCATTGTTAGGTTGGGAACGATGACTGTGTGCGTGTTTGTCTTTGTTTTGATGCCCCAGTTAAAGAAAATTAAGATATGTGTCCACCTCTTTAGTGTACTGTGTGTGTTTTTATGGACTTTAGTCCGTTCATGTAATTAATTTCTGAATGCCGTAATTTAACTTGGTCGTATTTTTTAACAGATGTCCCCAGTAAATAAGTTACCAACCATTTGTGAATTAACTGCTGGATGAAGGCCTCTCCATGCTGTGTCGGTCATGAGGGTTGATTGACCATACTTCACCACACTCAACTTTGCAGGTTGATGAGAAGTGGGAGATGGTCCAAAAAATGTTCGGATTCCCTGGCTGGGACTCAAATTTGGAAAACGAAGCCCACACTGCTAGGGTGTGGTGCGGTGGCACACTAAATCTGGCAACCTGAGTTCTATTACCTGTCATCGCAAACATTTAAGATCTGATTAGATTGGGCATGTCGAGGGTGATTTGTTCGTCACCTTTAGAGCAATGCCTGCCGTCGTTCGCTTTACGTTGTGGTGACCGTCTTGAAATTGTGTCCGCGTCTCGAAAGTGGCATAAACGTTTAAACGTATTTCCGGATTGTGCCGTGCCTTGTCGGGCGCTATGACCGACGTTTCGCGCCACGTGTGCCTTCAGCATCTGAATTCCACCGACACGCGGCAAGACTTGAAAACGCCGCGCGACGCGACCGCGAAAACTCGCACGGTGCGTCAACGTTTTACCGTCTTGCTTCGCTCCCGCAGTCTCACTCCGCGCAGTACTCGGCCGACCGGCGCGAGGAGGAGAAGCTGTGCCACCACATGATCGGCGCGGCGCGACGCAGGGACGGCGTGGTGGCCGCCCGCCTCCACCAACGTGTCGTGGACATCATGAGAAAGCGGCACGGGGCGTGGGGCCACGTCTCGCAGAGGTACGTGCCCACCAACCGGCGTCCCTCAACCCCCGGTTCCTTGAAACGCAACCCATCCACGCCTTCGGCCGTTGCGACGTCCGATGCGTTTTGAGATGGTACCGCGTGAAGTTCGGCGCGAGGTGCCCGGCACGCGGATGTCGTGTTGAACAGCACGTCGGTACGACCAGTATACGCGTCGCACGGCGGCCGTACGACACGCGTATAATCATCAGTGTGACTCGGAGGCAAATATTGTATACTTGGTACAGCTGCAATAGCGTTCCAAGGCATTTTAACTTTAGTTTTAATGCCATTTAAGCTTTACGTTTTGGAACCGTTACAAACGCGCGTTGTGGCAGACAATACGTACGCTTGCACTTGGCGACCCTTCGTTGTGATTGAGCTTCTTCTTCAGTGGCTGTTTAATTACAGCACCAGCTGCTGATCTGTGGCCAAGCCTTGCCTTGGGAGGCCCCTACAAAACCCTGAGGCCCCTTGGAGGCTTCAGAATCGTTACTCTTGGGCTGCGGGTCCTGGCACGGCCATTGCGGTACCTTGGGCATGGCGCCACCATCGTGGCCAGATGATGACGTTCGATGCCAGCATTTCCGGCATGGCCCTCGAGGCGGTGCCCTCAAACAAAAGTGCTATATTTGATGACTTGAATATGATGACATTTATCGCTCGTAAAAATATTTTTTTTTAACAAGAAAAGTAAGTCGGCTTGGCCGGTATGCTTTGCTGGAGGGGATGATGGCCGGTGTTTGAGAGTAATGGTGGAGCGGCTGTGAAGGAGAGAACACGTGCGGGAGTCGGTTCACAGCAGAGATAGAGCGGTCAAATGAGCTCATACGCTAAGGCTGTTGTTCCATGTAGGACCGAGGAATGCTAATGAATTGGAGGAGTCTTCATCCGGCATTGAAGAGATCATGGCTGATGCTAATGAAAGACAGAATAAATAGTCGTGCGATTTTAGACGGAGCTGGAAACGTGCGGCTTTTGGTTTTGCGTGTTGCTTTTGCTGGAGCATCTTCAGTCAGGTTATTAGAAACAAGTTGGTAATAATCACACGTACACACAGATTATCTTATTCTTACCAGCGTGTGTTTGTCTTTGGAAGTATTTAATAAGCGGCGTGGAAGGCAATAGGTGGCTTCGACAGAAAAATCCATTCGTTTATTTGCAAATCATCTTTTTACACTGTTTTACGTTTCCAGGTTTTGAACAACCCTTTGATCAATTTCACCAATGCAACGCGACTCTTTTCGAAGGATTAATTCACATTGGATCATCTCTCTGAGAATCATGGTGGTCCCACATTACCGACCGGTGGGCAGACAAACCTAGCGCACGTACACCCCAACCTTCATCGGAAAGCGGTAACGCGACAAAAAACGGATGCTCCGAGTGCAATCCGGCGGAAGCTGCTCCGCACGCACACGTCTCTCAGTAGCACGTGGGAAAATGTGTACGTGCAACGAGACAACGTTCAGACTTCATTCAACACTCCCCCGTGCGCGTTCAGATTCATTCGGACGGATGCCGCTCGCGCCGTTCGGCAGAGGATGCGCCGCGCTCGGGCGTCGCTCGGTCGCGCCACGCGGTCGTCGTCTTTCCCGGCGTGGTGTTTGCTCGGCGGCCGCAGCCTCATAAAGCACCGCGGTGCTGTAGGCTCGCCTCTCTGTTGGGCGGCGGTATTGACCGATGCCGTCGCCCTCCTAGGAAAAAGAGGAAAAAAAAATCAGACGAGCGAGCCTTATTACGGCCGCCCTCCGCCGTGGGCCGGGCCGACGCGGCCTTGCGGGTATTTAAGCCACTGTAAACAGAGCTGATTGCCACATCGTCGATATTTTCTGCCAGGCGGAGGGAGCGGCGCCTGGAGCGGCCACGTGGAGCGGAGAGCGTGGAGCTTCCGCGATTACGAGGCTGTGTGTGCGCGCGGTTTTTTTCTCCGATCGTCCATCAGTTCGGCACTAATTCGACGCTTCCCCTTTCCGCGTTTGGAAAATTAGCGATCGGCCCATCGGTGGGCCACACGCGCCGCGCGAAATATTTTAACGCCGACGGTTTCCCGCAGCGCCGCCTTACTTTAGACTTAGTACGCGCAGTCTACGGCAAAACCAGACCGACGTTCGATTTCCAGAAGTCGCTTAAAATCAGATATTCAGTGTTTGTTGTATATTTGTGTTTTATTTCAACCCTGTTCCCTCGAGCGTAGTTAAGATTAATCTCGCACATAGTGCTTGTGCACAATGACAGCAATGAATCTTGGTTAAAATTGACACACATCATGCTTCCCTTAACTCGAGAGTTTTTGAGGGTTTTTTTTTTCCGCTGGACCAGAAATTTGAGGGAGGGCAGAAGGGGAGGAAAAAAAAGCCTTTGAATTCCTCCGCGATTCTGTGGTCGCAGCCATCCGAGGCCGCAAGCACAACCCGACCACTGGGTGACATCTGTTGTGTGCAATTTGGGCGTTTGTCGTCCCCCGTGATCAATGCCGGTCCTCCGTTGGTCCGGACTCCCCGCTATAGCCCCGCTGCTTGAGTAATGGGAGGCTGCGTGCGACCGCGAAGTTGTTGCCGCAATCGTATAAATGAAACAACGCAGAGACGCAAACAAAGCAACGAAATGTTGGTCGTGTCTCTACCTCCGTACGTTCGTGCACGATATCGATACGCGGGCTGGGTTGTCTGGGAGTGTACCGGTGTACGTAAGTGTGACGTAATCTTTAGGCTAAGTGCGATCGTACGATAGCTGTCTACCATGTGTGTGTCATTATCTTCACAGGTTTTGCATAGTAATTTTATTTCTGTGGGTGATATTTCACGATGGATGGAAATTTAATCTCGTACAGAACGGTCTCATTGTTTATATCCATATGCAGATAATAGCGAGCACCATTTCTGGGCTAGGTTAACATAGACACATGAATCCAAATTCCAATGATGGATGATTTGAAAAGTTACAAACCACCATCTGGACAGTGGTATCTTGTGCCTCATTAATGTTCACAGGGCTTTATCACAGGCCGTGCTTGATCCTGTTTTAAATTTAGCCTCTATGTTTTTAATCATCATTATTTAAAACGCGGTGTCAGACACAGCGCATCTTGTCAACCCGTGTTACATCTGCATCGGAATTCTGAAAACCGATCTAAACTAAACACATCTTGAAGAACCAAAAAGACCTTTTTATTTTTTACGCCATTACGGCCTTAAGCGTCAGATTTTTTTTTTCCTTCCACGCGAGGTGCCGGCACGGTGGAACCGGCGATGCGGGGACGGGGGGAATGATTTGGTGCCGACGCGAGGCTTCATTTTGCCGGCGTCTCTCCCCGTGAAGCAGCAGGGGTTGCGGCAGTCGGCCCAGAGTCGTGCGACCACATTCATCTTGGAGAGGCCCTGCGGTGTCACCGTCACCGTACCCCCCTTCCCCCCCACTTCCCCCCCCCCCTAGCTTAACCCGCTCATGCGCGCCTCTCTCTCCCTCACGGAACGCAGCGCTCGCACGCCAAGCCATCTCTTCAGCCTTGAACTTGTTTTTCCCCCGCACGAAATGCCCGGCTGTGCGGCTATCGGGTCCCCTCGCACCTCTTGACCACGGGAAAAACCGCGAGCGCTCGAGCAGCGAATCCAATACGTTTCGGTGTTTGTCGCCGAAATTGCGGCTAAACTTTGACGGGCCGAGGAGCGGGGAGGGTAGGTGTGTTCGGCGAAACGATCCCGCAGGCTGCAGGGTTAATAACCTGGCGCAGGGGCCCGTGCAATTTTTCTCCGGCAAATCGAATCGCGCCCTTTCCTTGGAGCAAGACGGATGCCCGGAGGTTGGGGTGTCGGGTGAAAATCAATGTGGCCCAAATTGAAACAGTATGGCCGGGTATCGATCCGGGGCGGCCGAATCAAAACTAACGGCTTTGTAACGGGCGCGCTAGACAGATCGCTGCACCCGGACAGCCCGACTATCAATATTAACTCTGCATTCATATATCACCCCTGAAATTGGATGTCAATTTTATTTTTTCTTTATATTTATTCTTCTTTTGTTGTTAGCCCTCCTCTTCACCGACTCTGCAGGCCTCACTGGGCCACCCCACCGAGGCCTTTTTTATGTCAGGCATGGCCTATATTATTTGGCTTTTGTTTGCGACTTGCTTTGACTTATTTTGGCAATGATTTCAATAGCAAGTCTTTTTGTTAACTGCCCATTGTTTTTATCTTCGTTAAATTTACTAATCTCAGTTTATGTTTGTCTGAGCCTCTATTGTGTACCGTTGGCTGCTCAGATTTGTCTTTGTCTATAAGTCTATATGGTGCATATTGAGTTTATTTATCTAGTAGGGGTTTTTTCCTCTTTACTTAGTTTGCTCCAAAAAGATAGATGGTTCAGCTTGTGATGTTCTCATGATTCCAGTCTTGATCTGGCATCCACTTCTTCAAGCCCTTACGCTGGTCGTGTGACGGTATCCCATCAGGCAGTTCAATATGAGCATCGTCTATTGCCCTGCGGCATCCTTGCACAGGGGGGGGTCTATCCTAGCCCCGTACAGGTCATCAGCGTAACCTAACAGTTCCAGGTAGTTTTAAACTTTAGTCCCTTATTCCAAGTGCACAATTGCTCTCTCTTGGGAGGGACATAGTGGGGGGTCTTAAAAATCCATTTCACAACAGACAGTGCTTGGCGATACATCGTCAAGGTTGCTGGGCACAGGTGGGAAGTGGATATTAAATAACTTGGCGTTTCACTGTACTGTGACCGGTTCATTGGCCCCTAAATAATCACCAAATCGCGTGGCGATCCTGCGCAGGTACGCGTTGGATCATTGCTGGTGGGCCTTGGTGATGTAGCGTAACCGCTGGCATCCCAGTGAAGGAAAGGCGGACGTCGTTAATGAGCTGTCGAGACGCGCTTGTTGAAGCGGAACAGAATCTGTCGCCGTAATAACGAGCCGAAAAGGGCTGCGGTGCACGATCGCGCGAACGCACGGACACTGTAAACAGCCGTGGCTCTGATATTGATCACAAAACTTCCTTCTCTTTCTCTCTCGCGTTCTTCCTTTCTATGTTTTTCTACTCCCCCCCCCTCACCAAAGTTTAATTACTTTTCCACTGCGTAGCGAGCGCCGCCGCGTATCGATTCGCGGTACAGTTGGCCGCGGGCCTCGGGCTGACGAGCAGCGAGCATCATCGGCAGCCCGTGATGAATGGCAGCAATCTCTCCTGGCATAATTACGTGTGGGCGGAGGGAGAGCTGCAGGGAAAGAAGCGGGCGATGGGGGGAGAGCGGCAGGCGAGAGGGGAGCGACGGGCGGTGGTGGCGCGTTGCTGACTGTGGCGGTGCTGGAGAAAAGGGCCTTCTCATTTCTCTCTCCGAGCCGGAGCGCAAAATAACCTGGTGCGCGCACCTTTAAACCGGCATCATTGCTTTATTGATTTTCTTGTTTTCCCTGTTTATTTTTGCTCGGATCGCAGGGCCAAGGCTTGTTTATATACAGCTCCGTGTGTGTGGTTTTTTTTTATGACGGAGAGAAAACCCACACTATTGCATCGTAACCCAGGGGCCCGGTCGCACGTTATGAGCAACAGAAAAAAATATTATCTCCGTGAGGGATCTTTTGTCACTGGCAAGAACATTATAACTGCTTACATCTCAGCGGTTAATTTAATTTTTCTCGTTTGACAGATTTATCACGGTGCTGTCACAGTGTGCCGTGGATCGCCGTGCCGCGTACTGCCCGTATACTTAAGGATTACTGTAATAGCGTTGCTTTGCTGGGGCTTAGCACAGCTTTGGAAGAGCTTAGCGACCCATCATAGTGTGTAGTCCTTCCTCTTGGAGATAACTTTTCAATATTTCCACCACAATTTAAGCAGCTTTACATTTCTGCTGGGAAGTTAAACCTGAGACAGCTCAATTTCCTTAAATTTTGACGTGCTGTTTGTAACCTGCAAATCCTCCCGGAAAGTAGATGATGCATGTAATCTATGAGAACACACATCAGCTTTTTGCTCACGTTGAAAATATATAGCCTCTAGCTCCGTGGCTAAGTGCGGGATAATAGCTGTGCATGGAATTGGTGCAGTGTTTTTTTTAACGAGTTCGTCATTGAGCGGGAGAAGGGGGTCGAACCTGCGAACTAGATCTATGTTCCGTGTGTGTGTGAACGGAAGCTAAAGGTGCAGCCCCGCATTTCTCTGCTCTCGCCACTGCTGGCGGAAGTGCATCCACGAGAGGGAGCTCTAAGGAGTCGGCAGGGTGGTGCAGTGGTAACATCTGCGCCTTAAAGAAAAAATGTCCTGCCCGAGGCTGTTCGATTTCCTCTACGGGCGCCTTTCTGTGTGGTGGAGTTTGTGTGTTCTCTCCCTGTTCTGTGTGGGTTTCCTCCCACAACTAATACAATTATGAATTGGCCGATACCATCAAAAATAAAAATGTGTTGCTGATTGTCCGTTCTCTGTCGTTGTTGACATGTCGTTCTCTTCCCAGCCCTGTGCAGCGCTTTGTGACCCTCGGGTGAAAAGCGCTCTATAAATGCTATTATTATTATTATATTATTATTATATATAGGTTGGCACCGTCTGACCACGTGACTGCCTCCAAGCTGAAAGACGACGATGTCCAGAAGCTAGCCATCGTGCTTCGAAGAATCGCAAAGAAGAAAGAAGACTGCCTCCCCTCCACCTCTCTGACATTTCCTGCAGTGCCTTGGGACCTCTGAGTAAAGGGCGCTAGATACATTTAAGAAATTATTATTCCGAGAGTCCCCTCGTGGGTATTTTGGCCTACACTTCCCCATGCTGGCCACATGTCTTGGAAGACGTGAGAGTACCCACAGTACACGACCTGCTGATTGACTAACTGCTGTACCCCCATGCATACCATAGGTGGATTTAAGACATTAGCCCATTGTTTCAACTTCTTTTTCTTTGCGATTCTTCGAAGCACGATTGTTAGCTTCTGGACATCGTTGTCTTTCAGCTCGGCTTCGAAGTGTTTGGTAGAATTCGCAGGTAATACCAAGTATTACTTGACAGGGATCGCGACGTGAACGCTTCTACCTTCAACTGCCATGTCGGGAGGTGGAATCAAACCAAGAGCCTCTATTGCAGGTCCAGCATGCTGACTATTACACCATGGCAGCATCTAATTAATCGTTTATGGTCCCCCCCTAGAAGGTGGACTCGGCCTCAAATGAGTACCTAGTTTGATGTGTAAACAACACCACTAAGGAGACAAAGGTGCCCAGATGTGGTGCTGGCCTCCCACCCCTTCAGTGCCACGCTAGCCTTTATGTGTGCTCGTTTAGAGCACATGACCCTACGGTCTGTTAAGGCTATACGGGGGATCTTTGTGTGTGTGTGTGTGAAGGTGTGTAGGTGTGTGTGTGGATAATGACGACAGCTCAAGAGCACACGTGGGCGACTGTGCTCACGCTCCGAGACGTCTCCTGCACAACAACCGAGCCTTGCAACCGTTTAAAAATCTCTCCGTTTTTTCACCTTTTCTGCTTCTTGCTCAGCTACAGTAATCAAATTCCCTCGGATCACAATTTTGCTGATGAGAGCAGGGGTTATTTAAATAAAGTTTGTGGTGTCGCACTGATAGATGTCCCCCCCGGAAAATTGATGGCCTCTGATTTTTCTCCCTCCATCTCTCCTTCAGGGGAAAATTGATATCCCCTGAAATTCATGTTTATGTATAAAGACAAATATACGGTATCGCCCAATCGCAAATTATGTTTTGCCAGAATTGGAAATGAATAATTAATCTCGGCCAGACGGTTTTTCGCGCGGCGAAACCTTACAGAGATGAATGGCCCGGCGTGTTTAGACTTGTGCGCTACGGTGTGGCATCGAAGGCTGCACCCCTAACCCAATTACGCCAGCTGTCCTAATTAAAGCGTTCCTGGGGACGGTGCCATTTTGTAGAGTCAAGGGTACCGCTCTCACTGACCATACTTGCCGCCCGCTGAGCGATTGTTTTTTATCTTGCATGGAATTCACAGTATGCCTGCTAATTGGAAAATGGGTTAATTTTTGTTTAGTTGTTAAAAAGACACGCAGCTGGTGCGTGTATGATATAGTACCATATGTTCATAATTTAGCAGTTCGTAGTGCCCTTGTAAAGTGTAGCGCAGGGTAGGGCCTTAACACAATCGCGTAGATATCGCCGCGCTTGCACTTCACGGTTGACTCGCACGGCGCGTGCACGCGGCGCATCGACGACCGATCGGCAGACGAAAGTTGTCCTGTGAACGAGCGACGGCAACCTCGCATTAACACCGATACGGAACGCGCGATTCCCAAACATCTCGCGCGACGGTGACTCGCAAGCCGCTTTCAGCCGCACAGCAGCGTCGCGTAAAATCTTGCAGTGGCAAAATTGCGCACGGATACTTTGCGGCGGCGAGCACCGCTCGTCTCCGCTCCCAGAAGCGCCGAGTTTACTCCCCTCGCAATGGGCGCATCCGTCCCCGCACGGCCTGCGGCCCTCGCCCTCCGGCCGGCGGGGGGTCGGGGGGGGTGGGTGCACGGCGGCTCCTCGGCACCACGCACCCGCGAGCCGCTCTGGGGCCTTTTTGTGATTTTCAAAAACGAAGGGCCCTTAGTCGAGGGAGCTAATTATTTCCGCAGATTGCTCCGGCCTGCCAGGCTGATAAATAGGCCCGCATTGTGGCTGCGCGCTTTCCCCGCTGAAGATTTATGGCCCCGCACGATCCCGCCGCTCGGATCCGAGCCGATATTAAAGAATAATTTTTAGCGGCGACGGCTGATAAAAGCGGGATGATTAACTGCCGCTTTCCTTCGCGCCGCTATCATGGCCGAGCAGGGCGAGTGCCGTGAACTTACCGTTAGGTCTCGTTGAGGCTCTTAAATGGAAATGAGCAAATTGACGAAACCCAAGGAAAAAAAAGATAATGATATTTTATATATCCCGCTCTCGTAGAGGAATCTAATGAAAAAATGCAATCGTAACATTCGATCGGCCTTATTTAAATTTGCCTTAAGAAAAGCCATTTATTTGAAAAGTTTGAAAGCAGTTTTGTGTGTCCGATGCTGCCGTGACTCGTACAATTGTGTCGCTGTTGACTTATTCAAATGGATGTTAGACCTTAAAAGAAGGGACAAAAAAATCTTCAATTTACTCAGCGGATAGGCTTGTACTTGCGACGTAACGCTTCAGTGGCCATTGCTCATCAGTGTTTGTTAAGCAATGAATAATCCCTCTGACGGTTTGGTTAATTACACTTCTGATTTTATCGCGCTCCCTGTTTAACGAAACCACACTGACCTCTCGGCTCTGATCGGTGTCATCCGAGCGCCTGTGTTTGCTCGGTTTTCCAGATCAAACACCGTTCCTGGCCGTGCCCGCGGTGCGTGGCCACGGACCGTCCATAACACCAGGGCTCCTCTCGCCGCGCATCGTCACACGCCACGTTTTACAATTTTAAAAACTCTGTGCATAAAAAAAAACCCCACGCGTTTCTCTTAAACAATTAAAAAGAGCTGTGGGCAACATTAAATATTAACCGCAATAATAATGATAATAAAAAACGGAAAATGTGAAACGAAAAAGAGAGCGAGATAAGCTGACCGTAGGTAAGCGCGCCGATGTTAAATAAGTAGTTTAAAAAACAAGCAATCAAGTTAATCAGGTTCAATTAACTCGCAGTGGGAAGTGCATGTTAATTTTGATTATTCGGAATGCCATTATGATCTCTCCCATCTGGGGCCGTGCGTCTTGCGGGCGACGTGCGAGCGCGCGCAATTAGAGCTCGAGTCGGCGCCTCTCGGCGCGCGCGCGCCGAGCTCCCTCTGCCCATTAATGATGCATCGCGGCCTCCGCGTGAAAAATGAAACCGCGCCTTCAAAGGAGGCGCGACGTGCATCCGCGCGGCACTCTAATTTGTTATTAATTGCGAAGCGTTTCGCTGGGTATTTTTTTGCTTCCCTATTGTTGTCGTTCCGATGTTTCAAGTGGGTTTAGCGGCCGAGCCATTGGCGTGATTAGCAGGACACACGTGCGATAAGTTCCCCACCACCCGGCACGATAGTAAATGTTTCATTGTAGATTTTAACATATTTTTTCCCCCCCCCCTTTCTGATGTGCTCGGCATATTTTAAAATTCGGTATAATTTTGTTGGTAGTTTTTGTATTCAACAAAGACAAGACGGGAATACTCGACAGTATTTTTTTTTTTTATATTCAGTCTTTGAACATTGTTTATTATTATCATCATCGTCATCAATAATAATAACACACAACCTTGAGTCGATCCACTGCTGGATGAAGGCCTCCACGTTTAATCATGGGCGTTGTTTGATCGTACTTCACCTCATGGGGGTCATTGCGGTTTAGGCAAGATTGACGGATGCCCACGAACCAGACCGTTTTTGGCTGGGGATCGAACTTGGGTGACTGAGTTTGGGAGAACAGTGTGCTCAGCACTGGCCGTCATCCCCCCCTTGTATTTCTCAGTGATTTCTACCGATGTCCTCGTTGACAATACATGCTCAGGAACTGTCACAGGGCCCATCTGCAGCCTTTTTCACTGTGCTCTCGTATTAACTGTGGCTCTTAAGGTTATGTTTCAGTGGCTTAATCTTAAAGGTACGCTATTGGTACAAATTGATCTCGTGACTCGGCAACATGGACATTTTAGCCAATGGAAATTGCTCGTTCGGTAACAGCATGTGGCTCACAACCCCAACAAGCGCAGCAGTTTGGGTTCTCCTCAAATACGAAAACAACAAAAAACATAAACAGTGATTTAATATGTGAGTTATATTTGAGTCAAGTGCTTATTAAAAAATAGAGAATAAAACTGTTGACCCCGTCAGCTGGTCTTTATTATCCAAGCTGAGAATGTTTTGGCTTGAATGTGCGCTCTCACCCTACTAAATTATTTCACATCGACTTGTTTTTCTCATAAACCTTGGAAAATACTTGACGCGAGCTCCGCAAAGCTACAAATAAGTGAACCTCAGAATTTTAATCGTTTCACATTATTTGGGAGACCATAAGCGTTTGCCCGCATGCTTTGACCTCGTGGTCAGAGTTGAATAATTATGCCTTGTATTTAGTCGGAAAGCTTAATTCATCCATCCATTACCATTGCACGCAGTTTGCTGCCGGCATTTATTCCTTTTGAACAGATGTTTGAGGTCACGTACAGCAGCAACAGCGAACAATAGCGCTGATAAAATTCCCTGTGTGGCTCGCGTGGGTGATTGACAAGCGTTTACACGCTCGCACTCGCCAAACGCCGCCGCTGCCCAGTGGGCCGCTTGAGTGTCGTTCGGAGCCACCGCTGCCATCGTCTCGTGAAACTCCCAGGTGGCGCTTACGGACAGGACAAACTTCAAGTGCGTGGGTTTTTATCTCGCTCACGGTCGCGAACGCTTCGACCCGCGCCTTCCATTCCTGCATCGCATCTATCCGTCTGTCCTTCCCACCTGTCCTCTGTGCACCCCTAACACACCCGTCTTCAGACTGGTTCATATGGGATGTGTAGTCTCGTTAAACTAGGGCAAGCGAAGCCCCAGATTAAATAACACTTAATTCAAATTGCATTGCAATGGCTTCTTAATGTACAGTACCAGCCCTTTGTACTGATGTAGGTTTTCATGGCGCGATTCATGATGGTTGCTCTTCAGAGCTGTTCTTTCGGGATTGCTCAACACGGCTATCCCGGAAGAACAGCTCTGAAGAGCAACCATCAGTACAGCCCTTTGTCAATGTGTTGGTGGATCAAGGCATCTGACTGTCAGGCTGCTCATAGGTAGTTGTTTAAGCATACTTCACCGTGGTGGTGACTACGGGTTGGTGAAGGGGGTGACCCAGGATTGGTTCCGATATTTCACTTCCCACTGATGTTGGGCCGTGGCTGGGAATTTAACCCAGATTGGTAGATTCCTAGTGCAGTGCACTAGCTACTGCTAAAGCATCAAAAGTGCATGCTGTTTTCAGTTGTTGATAGGTTTGCGACGATCAATCGATTCGTCGTATAAAATAGATTCTTACACTCGTCATACGAGTGTCGTTTTATGCAAAGTATATGTTGATAATATGCTAATCTTGTATTATACTAATATATTATCCTAATGTTATATTACCCTAATGGGGCAGCCAAGGTTCAAATGAGACGGTGGCAATGTATTCTTGAATCGTGATAATTCGTAAAATCCTCCAGGAGGGAGGGTGACTCGGTACACGCCTAGTGTTTAGTATAAACATCACTTCACTCTCAAACAACAACTCAACACGTCCGTCAATAACCCTGCCATGAAGAGGGAAAACATATAAAATAGCCGACGTTTCGGCCAATGGCCCTTCTCCATTGCAGAAAGATACTGAGGCGAGAGAAACAGAATGAATAATAGTTTAGAGACTTCAACGTACACCACGAGGCTCCTTGCTCTCGCGTAAATTTCTCCACAGCATCACCGTTCACAGATTGGTGAAGGACCAACTTAAAAAAAATATCCGCCTTTAAAAACAAACCAATCCGCACAGCTCCAACGTCTTGGCCGCCCCTCTCGTAACGTTTGAAAAGTGGCCACATTGAGAATCCACTTGGATGAGAGTCAGATGGCCGTGTGTGTTTGGCGCGTTGCTGTGTGAGCGTGGATTCGAGGAACGCGCTTCATCGCACAGAGGGTGGCTTGTCTGTTTATTGTGTTCTCGGCTCACATGCGAACTTGATGCACTCAGCAGCCTCTGAACGTTCGGTGGTCCTATTGTGAGTTCGTGTTATTATGATTACAGGCACTCGCGCAGTTGATATGTCAGAACGCAATGCATTTGGGTTTAAGCTGTAGTCAATACAACTTGTTTTTTTTATGGTAAATCTACAGAGTATGGGTTTCTTGTCATTTTCAGTTTAAAGTGTGGTATTGTTAGCACATTGTTAGCTTGTACACTATCGGCAAGCCGGATTGATTTTTAGACTGAATTACCAAACTACGTAGTAAGATGTGGGCTTCGTGGCAGCGTAATGCAGATGTTTATAGATTGCCGACGGTAAGGAATGCCGCCTGGGACAATTTTAATCATTAGATTTATAGCACCGCTACCAGAATAGGCCTCTGTTGTCATTCAGGGTGTGGTTTGTAGAAGCATTTGTAATTTCGTTCCCGTGCAAATAAAAGATAAATTGAAATAAATCAACGATGCAGAATGACGCAGTGCCGCATTCGCGCAAAAATTAATTTACGGTGCTTAAAGAGCAGTTGAGTATAATGAGATAAATCAAAATAATGTGGCGCGAGAGCAAAATAAATCAGAGATTTTTTATTATCTGGAAATGCAAACTCGGCAATGGAATTGCTTGGGTTTGTAATGGTAAATTGTGGCTGCGGCCTGTCGGGTGATTGGTCATTAATTGTTCTTTTGCAGCTTAATCCCGTCGCAATTTCTGTTTCCTACAGGAAATGATGAGAGCGCAATCCATTTGTGGAGTCACTAATTTAAAAACGACGTTAAGAATTTTTTTTGCAAAAAAAACCCCCTTTGATGAATAATGCACAGGACGTGAGTCAAACTGATTTTTTTTTTAAAAATGGAAGGAAAAGGGGAAAGGGAGATAAAAATTGCAATCCCTTGAAGATTTTTTTTTGTGTGATCAATAATGAATAGAAAGTTGTGTTTTTTTTGGGGTAGCGCGTGCCGCGACTGGCGGGTTTATGAATATTTGACGAGACGGGCTTTAATTACGTTTTCTCAGTTCTCGAGCTCTGTCGTATTTTATACGGAACGCTTGGAAATTCAATCATTTTTCACACGTCTGCTTGGCTACTCTGACATTGCAGCAAAACGACCTTGCATGCTGGGGAGCTGGGACAGGTGGGGGGGCAGCGGGAGGGGGGGCATCGTGCGCTTGCGTTCGTGTGTCGCGGGGGGCAGAGAGGGATTACCGTGCTTGCATGCGATGTTGTTGGGGGGCGGGCGGGAGGGAAGGCAGGAGGGATGGAGTAGCGGCAGGCGAGGACCCAAATTGGGTGAAATCACAGCGAGGGGCGCGGACTTTGATGAATAAGTGTAATATGAGACCATATTTCTAATGGCCTCCTTACTCCAGCGATTTATAATAAAGTAGGCGGCGAGCAGCGCCACGCTGAGATGCTGCGCCGCACTGTATCGGCGAGCGGAGGGAGCCGGGGCCGTGCCAGCACACCTGCGAGGGATGATGTATTCGAGGGCCCGCGCTTAAGGAGGGGCGGAGGAGGCGGCGTATTATTTACAAGCCGAGCCGCCCGGCTCAAGGGCGACACATGCTCTTCCAAATAACGGAGGCCCGTCATAAAAACGGAGCCGATTTGTAACCATTACCCGCCGCGGCCGTGTGTCCGCCGCGCTCCCGAGCGGCGTCGTCCCTTTGCGTTTCGCGAAGTTTAATTTTGCGCGCGCGAAAAATCTCTCCGAACGCCGCGTCCGAGCGCCGTCGCCGCCGAGACGGCTTATTTAATGCGATGGCGAGCATTAAGGAGCGGCGTCGCGGCGCTGCGGCCCGTCGCGGCCGACGACGCCGCTCGTCAGACGATGCCTGACATTATACCGAACGGTCCGTATTTTTACATGACCCCTAAATGGAAATTTCGGCATATGTCACGGTGACCTCTTGAAAGAGATCAAAAGTATGATTTGTAATGCAAAACCATGCAAAGGTGGTCATGCATAATTCACGAATCGCGAGCGCGTGTTCTTTTTTTTCTGCTCCGTCTGTTTGTGGCGACTTCTTATCTGGAATGTTTTCCCGCTGTTTTTTATTTAACTCGGTAAACTCGAGGAGTGGTGTTTACAGGGTTGATACGGATTTTTTGGCAGTGTTGTTATTTAACGTGCTGTTTTATGTGCTTTATGGTGCAATTTAAGATGTTTAAAACTAAATTGAAAACAAGATGTGCACTCTCGTGTTTCTTAAAAACCTGCGCATAGCTGCACCAAAATCCAATCAGTATTTTAATGGATCATTTTAGAAACTTGTGTTTGTAATGCCCGCTGTGCAGGGAACTCTGTGTAGGCTTAGGCCATTTGCGAAAAAGTTAATTTTTTTTTTAGTTTTGCAACCTTTTTCTCTTTACGCAGAAGTTCATTTGTGGTACAACTTAACCCTCTGTTCTGCATCAAGGCAGTGGTGCCTTGGCCATAATTATGAGCCCGCTGCGCCTGTAATGCTGACCACATGTCGCTCTCTCCTCTCTTCTCTCCCTTCAACCCCCTCGACTCTGCCTCTCCTTCCCCCTCTCTGCGCTCTTGTTATTTTCCCCACCGTTTTCTCTCCATTCTCCCACGCGCCGCGTCTCCCCGGATTCTCCCGGATCCTTCCCCGCGTCCATCCGCTCGCTCACGCCTCCGGAATCTTCCCCCGTCACCTCCATCCCTCTGCGCTCCGCCGGCTCACCCCGCGTCTCCTTCATTCCGCTCTTCACTCCGCGCCCGATGTCCGCTCCC
>JAZEWU010000016.1:7734569-7751965 GCA_036362915.1 Geotria australis
TCTTGCCGAAATACCAGCCGCCATTGTAAGAGCAATATGGAGATTAAGATTGATGAGATATTAAGGTCAGAGCAATCGATGTGAGCGGCAATTAAAGATTTTTTAATTAACCCGAGCCGGAAAGCTGGGAAGGATGCGCCAAGGGGAGGGTCTGGAGTTGGGTTAGGGTGGGTGGGTGGGTTGGTGCGGAGGGTGGCTGCCGTGTCGTCGGTGTGGGAGCGGGCGGGTAATGGGAGAGGATGATGCCGCGAGGGAGGAGGGGGTCTGATGCACCAGTGCGCACACACACACGTGTGTACGCGTGAGGGGAGCGGCCGTGTCGCGGTTAGCGCACTGCGCTACGAACCCGCCAACCCGAGTTCGATTCCCGCTCGCGGCCAACAACACCGGTGACGATATTCCGAACTGGTGCTGGACCTCCCCCCTAGGTCGACTCGGCCTAAAATAAGTAAACCGGTGCGGCGTGTAAACATCGCGACTCGGGCGACAAATGCGGTCGGCGCGTTGGTGGCGCGTCGACCATCACGAGTGCCGCTCGCCAACCGCACTCGACCCCGCAGCCTGTTGTGGCTATACGGGGGATCTTTGCCTTTGTGTGCGCGGCGTTAATATGCGCGAGCGGCGCGCGCTGCCTGCGCTCCGCGCCGTCACGGCCCGGCCGCCGGAGGAGGAGGAGCGACCGTGTAAAATGACTGTAACGAGAGGGTGACCTCTCTTGTCAGTTTGCCCGGAGTGTGTGACGACTGTGCCTCCGCACGCCTGTCTGATTGTCTCTGCTCTGTTGCTCCACCCCTCCGCTCTCCTCCGCCTGCCACCGCCGCCCACACACACCTCCCCCCCACCAGTCCCTTCTTCTTCTTCACGTCACCCGCAGGAACCCTGTCTCGTGCCCGCAGTAACCTCGCTTCCACACCAGGCCACCGCGTCCCTGCCCCCGTCACTGCTGTCTGCCCCCCCTCCCCACAAGTCCCCAACCCACCCCCCGCAACTCGGTGCTTGCATCTCATCCCGTTGGCCTCGCCTCGTCAGATGAGTGCCCGCCTCCGCCTAATCGCGCCTGTCCCTGTGGTTTGTTTCGCGAAATGAAACGCGCGCGTCGACGAGCCAATGCTGAATTTTAAACGTTAGGTAGACCAACGGCTGGTTCGGAAAACTTTCGGCATATTATTTTGTTAATTTAAGGGTCTGCGAAGCTGGTTTTACTCCCAGGGAGCTGGAATTCAACCGCATGTGAAAAGCCTTTTCTAATTATTTTTTTCAGTCATTGGTAACGAGGCTGACAGCAGCATCTTGCAGTACCTGAGAAACCCGGTTTAATCGCGGGAGGCCAAAATACCACATTCAAACGCACGGGTTTAGCGCTGTGACCCCTTAACCCACGCAGCGATCTTAGAAACGCCATTATTTATCTGCGATCCCCTTGCCTTTACAACAACGTGAGCTTTACTGGGCAGTCTGTAACCGGCTCGTGGCTCACTGACGAGCACTTACGAGTGCGAAACGCGTTCCGTTCCTTGCACGCTCCAAACGGCCCATAATGCATTTCTGGAGGGCCCGGTAGTCAGCTGAAGAGCATAGCGGCGTTGTCGGAGAGAATAGCTGTAATTTGATTTCTTAGTTCGCCTGTTTTGTTTACGAAGCTTGCTGATGCGGCGTTACGTTAATTTATTACGGTTAAACCCGTGTGCAAGGATGCAGCACGGGCCGCGTTTGTGGATCAAGGGAGCAGTCACTGAATGATTGCATTGAAACAATGAAATGAATAAATAATGAGTGTGTGCGTGTGTCTGAGTGTGTGCGTGCGGGGCGCGGCGGTGCGGCGATTCACGCGCAGCCCTCTCCGGTCCCAGAAACCTGGGTTCAATTCCCAGACGTGAATATCTTCAGTGGCAAGTGATTTATGACCCTGTCCTGGGGCCTACCTTAAGTCAACTCAGCCTTTACATGTGCACATAGTGCTGTGTGAAAGTGTCAGTGATGGGGAAACGAAAGCGAGGGGATGTAGTGCAGGCCACATCGGCCCCTCGCTCGCCGTGCCACGCCTAACATGCGCTCGCTAACGGCGCTCGTACTAACGGTCTACTTGCCTCTCCCGGCGATCGGTCTGTTTTTGTGTGAGCGTGTATGTGTTCTCCTCAAAAGTAGGTTAACTATCCCGTTATCCGCATGGATTTACTCCAGGTACTCAAGTTTCCTCCCACGTAAAAATGCTGCTTGAAAAGATGTGACCTTTTTGTCGATGTGGGCTGCCACCCGGACAGGTTCCGATTCTGTGATTGTCTCCTCCTCACCCTGTGTACTCGCCCCTTGGTCTCGGTCAGGGTTCTATACAGATCCATCCCCTTCTGCAATCCTGTCTCCAGTTTTATAATGTACATTTGATGGGTTGGCACAATGAAGACATGTGGATGTAATATATAAATGACTCCGGGCAAAACTGGGTCATTTCTAACTGTTAATTGCACTGTTTACATTTTAAAAGAAAAAATGTAAATGTTTCTTAAAACAAAATTTGGCAAACATCCCAGCGGAGAACCCTCCCGAAAATTGGTCTTGAGCTTCGCCGATGCTTTGTGGTATAAGTAAAAGGAAGGGGAATACAATCTATCCGTGTATATTCAATTCAAGTTTATTGTCAATTCTGCCATATTTACAGGACATGTAGAGGATCGAAATGCCGTTTCTCTCAAACCCCGGTGTTGGCGTATACATGGACTGCAATACAACAACAAGGGTTTAAAAATACTAGGATAAAAAACAAAATACTAACAATGTTTTTATATTTACAAGTTAAGCTAAGCTGGGGGTCGGGGGGACAATAACAAGGCACAGATCTAGAACAAAAACTATGATTACAACAAATATAGTGCAAATAGAATTAACATAGAGCAGATATAGACGAAAAGATATATTACCATCACATGGGCAGTGTTACATTGCGAGATCAACAGAGGTTGTTGGCCACTGCTTGAGGGGTGGGGTGGGGGGGGGAAGGTGTTTATCCAGCAGTGGATTGATCACGGCCGATGATGATGGACACAAGCTGACATGTGTCCCGTTGTTGGTTCGCAGGCCCCGTGGCCCTGAGCACCCCGGCGCAGCTGATCGCGCTGACGGTCGCGTTCCGCGGCACGCTCTCCATCACCGCCAACGAGCTGTGCTTCGAGGTGGACGAGGATGACCCGGGGTTTAAGGCCGTTGACACAAAGGTATTTGTTTTTACAATTTCTTCATCGACGCGATCGTTTTGGCCGCGAATCGAAACTGCGTCCGTTCAATGTCACCGCGGGCCCCGTAAGGGTGGAAGTGGAGGAGGAGTTGCTGCATGTCAACAAACGTGTGTGCGTGTATGTATGCATCGTTTATTTAAACCAGGTGAGAGTCGGTTGAGATCAAAGTTCTGTTTTTCAAGGGAAGGAGGCCCTGACTCAAAAAGCGATGCAGTTTCACGTGAAAACAAACTGTCAAAACATCGAACGTCGTAAATCTCACCTCAATGCAAATGCAAAGCAACGCGTAGATTAAACAACTATTTTTCTATATATAAATCGTTAATATCGATACATACGTTGGCCATAAACGACGCGGGTCACTCCGAGTTGGATTTTCGAGACCGACTGGCTGCGCAAGCGGAAAACCGTTGGGTTAATGTTCCCGTTGGCTTTGCGGCTCGTGAGCGTGAGGCTGTGCGAGGGCCGCCCTTATCCGCCGGGCCCCGTGACTCGACGCGAGCGTTCCCGCCGGCGGGAGCGACGCTCTCCACAGATGCCGTCGTGTTTTGGCGCCGCGTAAAAAAACCATATTGCAGCGTTTTTAAGAAAAAAACGATCAAGGGACCGATGCCAGTGGTCAAACATCTGTCATCATCAATGGCATTATGCTCAACACACCTGTCTGGCATGTTCCTTTGAGCCGTAAATAATTTGTGCCGTGTAACACACGTACCTTTTTGGTCGGCTGATTGCACCGCGCATTGTGCGTCTGCGCGTACCGTGTATTTTGAGGATGAATTATTAACGCACGCGTATGCACATTACAACCTCCATAGTATGGCTCCTTGGTCACAAAAGCCTTCGTATTGAATTTACATTACAACCTGTTAAATTTCGACTGTGTTGATACGGATTGCGGTGTTGCTGCGCAGATGACGACATTCGGGCGCGGCCATTTGGTGAGCGGTACAGATGTACGCTTCCTACAGCCTATCTTGGCGAAACGCCGAACAATCGTCGATGTCACGCGTAGGCGAATTTATTTATTTATGTCCTTTCAACAACACAAACAGGAAGTGGTTCAGCACGGGTGCGGAGTAAACCTGCCGCTGGTTTGTAATTGACGCGCATCAGCGTTGCGCTTCATTAGGCAAGTTCTTGGTTGATGGGCCCAAGGCTGACGAGCAGCCTCCGCTCAGACCTCATTGCATTATTTATCATCGCTGATGGAGCCGTGCGCTGAGGACCTGGAAGGTACCGTGCAGGCAGGTGGCTGTGATGCGCGGTAGGAGGAAACTTTCTTTCACGAATCCATTATTAAAAATCAATGTCAGGGGGTTTTTTTGTCGACTTCTCGAAGACCTGTCTGCGTTTTGATTGACCATGAATATTGCATCCGTTTCGGAGGAAAAAACAATGCTCACACGCACGTATGAACGCACGCGCACATCAACGATGCCTACAGTTGTCGTTCGCCACTGAGTGGCGGTCGCCACGGCGCTTGTGCAAGGTTAGGTGCGTGAAGTGTCGAAGGCTCACTGGCAGGAGCTCACGGGACAGACCCAGGTGCCCTGGCTTGCCTGACTGAGATGAACGGCAGATGCACAGCTTGCGTTTCCTACCACGCCAGCTCACCGTGTTTTAGCCGCCCGGCGCTCTGCTCGCCGCTGTGAACGTCCTCTCCTCTGCCCTCCGTTGTTGCTGGAGGGCGACTGCCTCCAACCACCCAGTAGTTGAGCAGTTGGAGGGCAACTGCCCCAGTGTCCTTCACACGCTTCCTCCGCAGAGGGGCACACTGCGGGCGGTGTACTCGGCAGAAACGCTGCAATCGGTAATTCATGGCGCTGCGCTGATGTCCCCCGGGCATGCCGTGCGCGCAGACAATGAACAGCGCGAGCGCTTTTCTTTGTGTTTTCAGTTCAAGTTTAAAAATAGTGCCGGGCCCTGCAACGTACAGTGCACTGTAAAAAAAATATTGTGTTTTTCAGCGTAAGTATTTTAACTGTGCCGCGGTACTGTATTGCCCACGTGTCATCGTCTACCATCGTCAACGCTGCTATGGTCGTCACCGAACGCTCATCATTCACTCACGATATCACGTATCATATGTAATTGCTGCAAATGCAAGTGATGTGACGTAATTGCATTCCACGTAAAACCCCCTCCATATCTTACTGGTGTTGGGGGGGGCCCTCTTCAGTCATTGAATATTCATTTGTTCATCACTGCGCGCGAAATATCGCGGACATTATGCGGAACGACACACTTTCCCAACCTGAAAACATTTCAGAACGCCGCACGTCTTATTTCCTTCATTAATCCCAGGAGGCGTCCTAAAGGCTTTCTCAATTAATCTCCGTGGTGATGGCCAGCCAATGGGCGGCGTTGTGAGTGGGGGGCCCGCCTCCCCCCCCTGCCGTTGACACGCGTGGAGGCGTTAATGGCCTCCTTGCTCATGCCACAGGCGCCAAGAAGCAAGCTTCTACAGCGACGCTTGTGTTCCGATTGCTTGGCGGGGAGGTAGAGACACTGCCAGCGCAGTGTGTTTCTATTAGAGATACTAGCAGAGTACCCACCCTATGGGCGATCTTGTTCCAAGCGTGTAAGCACGTTCATTTGACGTCTCTTGTTGATGATGTTTTCTGTTGACATGCTCTGTTCTCCTGGATTTCTCACCTGATTTCCTTTTGAAAGTATTGCAGGCTCTCTCTCTGTCTTTCTGGAGTTTGAGAAAAGTAATCAATTAGTAGGAAGTAAAGCTGAAATGAGATATAATTGCCTTGGTTGTTGTGCAGATAAAACGTGTGCTTATGAAAGATATAAATCCGGTACCCTCAGTACAGACATACATATATACATTCGAACACTTGCTCCATTATGTATAGATTAGTATGTAAAGGGGGCCTTGTAGTGGTATCATGAGGCAATCATAATATCACAATTGCAATGTCACAGGCGTTACTTCTTCACATTAGACGGCGACTTAGAATAACATTTTTAGATTTTATAGGCATACTTTATTGTAACTAATTGAGTAGAAAAAAAAGTGGCAAGACTGAAATGCCACCGAACCACCTTTCGCGCCTCCTTCCACAGTTCTCACCACAACTAGGGATCGAACCGCGGTCGCTAGTTTTATAATCGCAAATTGACTTGCGACCGTGTGAATCGCTGTGATGTATGTTCAGCGGTGAGCCAGTGTTGAACGCGAGTCCTTCACACAGGGGTCACTGAGAGGGCCTTTGCAACGACCGCTGTGAATTAAAATGTAATTGTTTTGTTCCAGATATGTCGCTGGGATTAAACGTTGCTCCTAAGCTACTTATTGCAGCTATAAAAAGCGCATTGATATGTTCATTGCATTTGGGATTAATACAACTATGCGAGCCGGTTATTGGTCTCTTAAAGCATTGCCGCGTGAGCAATTTCTACTTGACATTTTTAAGTGTGAAAACAGCGATTAAACTGATTGCTCGTGGCATTTACTGGAAAGTAGACAGAGGATAACGTAGAGAATAAATCCTGAACGTTCCGTTAGCGGGCTCCTGTAGATGTTGGTTTATTTTTTACCCCCGCGGAACTTCGGCAAAAGAAACGATTAGCGCCGTTGCCAAAAACTAAACGGCGCCGCGCCACCGACTAGCGCCGTGTAAAGCGTAACGGGTAACCTTGAGCCAATTAACGCAACCGAATAAACAAGTTAATAGTTACTTGCTTGATAGTTCCTCTTCAGAGCTGTTCTTTCGGGATAGCCGTGTACTGATGTAGGTTTTCACGGCTCCCTTCATAATGGTTGCTCTTGAGAGCTTGCTTACTCGCTTTACCGCTGGACCGATCAATCCCTCCAAGGTCGCGTTTAGGTAATTTGGACAATATTTTAGGATGGATGTGATCTGCACGCGGAAGCTGAGCGGCGCGCCGCCCAGGCCCGTTCTCCTTGGGAGGAGATGGAAGGCGCTCGCTCGGTGAAACACGACGAAGCGCTGGACTGAACTTTACCCTTTGTGCCCCCACGCGGAGGGTCGTTACAACTCGCTCCCCGACCCACCCACGCACGCACCCACCCACCCACCTTGCCGTCGCCCGCCTCGAATTAAAACTCGCCTCGGGCTGCCGGGGCTCGAGCCCAGAAAAATAAATCCATTTATACCGTAGGCGTATAAATCGGGTGGCAGTGCCCCCACACCTTAATGCACACGCCTGTGTTCCCAAACACGCGCACACACACAGCCGCCTTGAGGTGGAGTTTATTTACGTGCAGCATAATCGTCCACGTGTTGGACTGAACACGTGAACAGTTCGTCTGTTTTCTCCTTACGCGTGCTTGTTGATTTTAATATCCATGATTGATATGGATTGATGCACGTGAATGGGATCGTATTATTAGACGGTTGTGGTTGTGTATTTGGTGCTCGCGAACAGCACTTGACACTGCAGTCTGTTAATGCTGTATGGGGGGGGGTCTTGTATTAGTATATGTTAGGGGAGCGGTAGTTGCGCGGTGGTGAGCGCGCGAAGCTACGAACCCAGTGACCAGTGTTCGATTCCAATACCAGTGAAGGTTTTCTAAACCGGTCGTGTTCGTCCCCTAGGTCGACTCAACCTCAAACGAGTACCTGGTGCGGTGTGCAAACATCGCCACTCGGGAGACAAAGGCGGCCGGGCGTGGTTCTGACCTCTCACCCCCTCGTGTACCGTGCTGACATTCATAGGCGCTACTCGCTAACAGCACTTGACCCTACAGTCTGTTAAGGCTATACGTGGGATCCTTGATCTTGGTATCAGTAGGTGCTGGTTAACGCACAGTGTAGGTCTGTACGCGGTATCACATCATCGCGCGTTCTCGAGCCAGTCCACAATTCAAGCTAAACGGGCGTAACCCGTGCTTCAGCCTTTACGTTTGTATACGTATATCTGCAAAGCAGCGTGCAATATGCAGAGTCGTGTTCACGTCTGGCTGCTGGCCGTGTGCGTGTCCCGTCCACGCACCGCGAGTGGTTATCGTGCGGGGCGGCGCTGAGCGCGATGGCAGCAAGGCTGCGTGCATCGCGGGGAATGAGTTACACATTTACAATGCGGCATTAACAGGGAGGCGGCACATGCGAACACGCTCATTCATTTCGGTCGCGACCTCTATGGATTTATTGCCTGGCCATCACCAAGGCGGGCACGCACCCCCTCCGTGCGTGTGTCCGACTGTGTGTGTGTAGCTCAGTGGTTCGCTGAGATACAAACCTGGCGACCAGAGTTCGAATCCCGCTCACGGCCAACACCTGTGACGATTTTTCTGAACCGCTCCTGGGCCTCCCCTAGGTCGACTCAGCCTCAAATTAGTAGCTAGTGCGGTGTGTAAACGTTGTCGTTCGGGAGACAAGGGCGACCGGGCGTGGTGCTGGTCACCGACCCCCTCGTGTGCCGTGTCGACTTTCATCGGTGCTCGCTATCAGCACTTGACCCTACAGGCTGTTAAGGCTATACGTGGGGTCTTTGTGTTTGGGGGGTGTAGCGGTTAGCGGGCTGCGCTACGAACCCGGCGCCCCGAGTTCGATTCCCGCTCACGACTAACACCAGTGACGGGTGTGACAATTGCTAGTACTGCTAGTTCTCTGATTGCTAGTACTGTTGGTACTGTGAGAGCTAGTAGTGTCAAGTACGGATTACATACTCATAGGATAGAGGTGTGGGGGTGGAGCTTTATCCAGCAGTGGATTGTCCATGGCTGATGATGACCCACTTAAGCGGGGAGTCGGAGGCGAGCGAGCGCACTCCGCGCGTGACACGCGGTAGGAACCCGCGAACCCCCCCCTATCCATTTGTCCGGGATACACAGCTGACAGTCCACGCAGGGGCCTCTTCAGAACCCTCCAAGGACCGTCAATTATTAAAGAGAGCTGCGCTTCAATATTTCAATGGGCTTGGAGCTTCGTGCGGGATTCTCACGCGCGCGCTCGTCACGCGGATGCGCGCGCGTGATGCAGGCCAGCGTGTCGGCGTTAATAGGTGCTCACTAACAGCACTCACCCAGCCAGCCCATCAGGGCTTTACGAGGAGGGGGGCCGTTGTGCGTGCGTGTTTGTGAGCGTGGCGGCGGCACCCCCTGCTCCGCGCCCTGCGATGCCAACCCGGCACACTGAAGTTCTGGGAATGAATGCCTCCGACGTGGGAAGCGAAACGTCGCGGAGGAGAGAGCACGAATACTCGACACGGCTATCACGAAAAACAGCTGTGGAGAGTAATTCTCACACATCGAGCCGTGACAAACCTACGTCTGTACATTAGAAGTAGCTGTAGGCATCAGACAGTCGAACCGAAAGAACAGCTTTGGAAAGAAATTCTCAAACTGAAGTTCGATTCCCGGCCAGGGCCAGCATCAGTAAGCGAGCGTTACCCGAAACAGCTCTGCAGCTCACCTAAGTCGACTCAGACTAAAGTTAGTAGCCTATTGCGAATCTTCGTGGAGTCGTTGGCAAACCCATCCGCCCATCCATTGTCATAAAACCGCTTAATCAAGTATAGGGTCGCGGTGAGCCGGAGCCTATCCCGGCAGACACAGGGCGCAAGGCAGGGCTTTACCCAGGATTGGACGCCCGTCCATCACAGGGCACTGGGGGCAATTCAGTCCGAAGGCCAACTAACCTATGTAGCAGCAGCGAGCCCGTGTCGGATGCGGCAATGGAGCAACTCACGTGGGGTTCCCATCGACACACGATAGCTGACCGTGCACAGACTCCACGGAGCATCTATGTGTTATTCGACAATCCGCGATGTTAACGCATGTTAATAATGCTACTAGCGTGGGAGGTGAAACGTCGCAAGGGAGAACGACGAGTGACACGGCTATCCCGAAAGAACAGCTCCGAAGAGCAACCATCATGAGTCGAGCCGTGGAAACCTACGTCAGTACAATACTACTATAGTCTTTCCTCAATCCACTGCTGGTTGAAGTCCTCCGCACGCGCCGTGGTTCGGGTTGTCTGACCACACTTGCACCGCAGTTAGTCACCGGCGGTTAGTACGGTGCACCGGTTCGGATGGCTGGTAATCACACTCAGGTCTCCGGGTTCATCATGCAACACACCAATCAGCGGCCGTCTCCTCCGGGACTGCCCATATATAGATGTACACTTTATCTAGAATACCGTACGTACACGTTATCTACGATCGCGTATATAGACCCGGTCATTAATTACAGCGGACACATCGGTGCAGTCAGCGTGAAGGCCTCTTTCATTTCAGCGTCAATTTTTCATGAATTCTGAATACGGGATTTTAATATATCTATACCCGTCGCTCTTTTGAATCGATGATGTGAGGCCCCCGCATTGAATTGAAAGACAAGTTGCTGGCCGCTTTTGAATTAGAATTGTATTTTTTTTTTATAAATCCTAAATTCTTATTTTATTTTTTCTATGCACCGCCGTGATATTTCCGCCCACGCGCGGGTCGCGGCGCCACGACAGAGAGTTCCGGGCCCGGAGTTCGGCCTTGTTATGTTTAATTTACTGACTTGGTTGACATTTAATCCAATCTACGTAAGAATAAAATAAACAAATCCCTTCCGAGACAGTCACGCAACGCGAGTACAGTACAATAGGCGACGTCTGAATTCCGGACCGGCTATTGTGAAATTACCCCTAACCGTTGTCAATCCACTGCTGGGTGACTGCAGTACATTCCCGCGCTGTGTGTGTCGCGATGGCCTGTTTGACTATACTTCACCACTTGTGGCCAGTGCGGGGTTGACGAAGGGGGTGGCCGGTTGGCCCTGTGGCCGGTGCAGGCATCGCTCACCGCTGAGGTTAGCCGTGGTTGGGAATCTAACTCGGCTTGCCGGGCTGATAGCACAGTGTGCTAACCACTGCGCCACCGCTCCACCCGACACAGTTTCATTTACACCGCGCTGGATGCGCAGTCACTTCCACCGTTCATTATCCTGACAGTACCGCCACTTTTAACAGACTGTACGAACCTACTCTAAATACAGTCTATATTGTTAAAGTACAGTATCTGCTGCAAAGGCCATTGTTGGTGCGGGAGCTGCTGAGTGGTTTGTTTACATTTCACGTGATGTACTAAAACGGCTACAAATGTGGCATGCATAGACGAGTGTGTACGCGCGTAGCTAAGTATACGCGTATAAGTATAGTATACTGATAGAGCAGACGTCTCAAAACGCCTGAAGATGCCTCCAACGTGGGACGCGAAACGTCGCGAAGGAGAGAGGGGGAGCCCTCAGTGATACGGCTATCTCGAAAGAACATTTTTGGCAATCAATTTTCAAGAAGTGTAATGTTTAGCCACGTCAATTGTGGCGCAAAGGGGAGGAAAACGTAGGCTCGCTTTGTAAAATCCTCAATTCAATCGTCGTGGCCGCTTAACTACCACCAGTTAACTTTCATCCTTATGCATTATCTGCAAAATATGTATCGATTCCACTCTTAAAGCCATTGACTATTGGATTCTATTTCAGTGGGGAATCTATTCCGGCCTCATGCCAAAATTCTACTTTTTTGTTTTATAGTATCTAGATTTACAAAGTTCAGCATAATATACTGTTAATGACTCCTGCTGGTGTGGACAGCGCAGCGGGGCTGGTAATTGGTTTAATTGGTTTAACCCAGTGGTTCCCACATTTTCTCGGTTCACGGCGCCCTTAGTGTATCAGGTGTTTTTTTTAAATCTACGGCGCCCAAAGTAACAAAATATATGGCATATATCGAAAATTTGTAATATCCGGCGGCGCCCCTGTGAGTTAACTGCGGCACCCCGGAGCGCCAGGGCGCACGCTTTGGGAACCACTGGGTTTAACCCCCATCGGTTTCACATCGCTTCCATACTCATCCTCAACAATTTAAATAGACGTGCGATCAGAATTGCTTTTGGGGATAGCCGTATCGAGCGCTCCCCCTCTCTCCTCCGTGACGTTTCGCCTTCCACGTTAGAGGCATCCTCAGGGCGTTCTGCGACTATCTCAGAAGGCATATCCCGAGAAAAAACAACGCTGGAAAGTAATTGTCGTGCATCGAGCCGTGAAAACCTACATCAGTACATATGCGGGCACCAACATCGGTGAACAGGGTAATTTGCCACCCCCTCCTCAAACCTACGTGTGGAGTACGACGCTGAAGCCGATAGAAAGCGGGAAAATCTCAGCACAGCGCTTAAACAGTGGGGACCCGGCAGTATGGAACAGTAGGGCCCTTACAGTCTGCAACGTGCCCCTGAGGGCCCGAGTCTCAGATTGTAATCTTGTCATCTACACGCGAAGGTTTCTCCACGCATTTCCGAGCTATCGAATTTGTTTAAACTTCTACGATTGTTTTTTTCTTCTCGCTCTCGCTGAAACCCGTAATAAGTTTGACAAAATCTTATTTTACGTAGGCGTGACTGGTACTTCAAAGGCGGTCAACACGTGCTGAGAGATGGATAGTTGACCGTAATGTTATCCCGTAGGCTTCGGCAAACTGCATGCTCATGTGCCTGTTAATAATTTGTGTTTCGCACGCTGTTTAATATTTAACAATACGGTTCTTATGCGTTAATGTTAGTAACATTTTAACTAGATAATTACTCATGGTTGCTCTTCAGAGCTGTTCTTTCGGGATAGCCGTATCGAGCGTCCTCCGCTATCCCGAAAGAACAGCTTTGACGAGCAACCATCATGAAACGAGCCGTGAAAGCCCACATCAGTGCATAGGTAATTACTGTCTTTTGTTAATCTACTGCTGGATGAGGGCCTCGCCACGCCGTGTCGGACTTATGGCTTGACCATACTTCACCGCGCTGATGACTGCGGGTTCGTTAATCGAGGGTTTCCCGTGACTCGCCCCGAATCACTCGCCACTGAATCGAACTCGGTTTGGCCAAGTTTACAGTAGAGTGTGCTAACCACTGCGCCGCCGCTCCCTGCCCTGCGATACAGTGAATGGTTAAAAAATGAAATCTCACAAAGCGTACGGTTGATGTAATATCGTTTGTATGTCTTTTAGTAACCTCACACTGTCACGCTAATGAAGTGTACATGTATACTGTACTGACATTCGATAAGTCAAGTAATTTCTACGTTCGAGCCGTAGAGCCATTCTTCTCTCTTGCCTCCTAATTACAGTCGTGTAAACTCTACATTCACGCGGCGGCAGCCAGTGGGATTCTTACAGAGCAACCACTGCTAATTCCGCACAACGTGGAATAATTTGTATCTGCCCCGGAGAGAGAACGCGCTTACGGAGTCTGTCAACCCACACGTTCGGGCAGGATGCTCCTCACAACAACAACCGCCATTCGCCACTAAGTGACGGTGACGTCACCACGGCGCCTGTGCCAGGCCACATGCTCCTCGCACACACGCGCACACACGTCACAAACTCCCAACACGCGCATCAACAGCACGTGTTGAGAGTGAGCAATGCGGACATTATTCAACGTGACGGTTGCTCTTCAGAGCTGTCCTTTCGGGATAGCCGTTTCACTGAGCGATCTCCCTCTCTCCCTCGCTCGACACGGCCATCCCGAAAGAACAGCTCTGAAGAGAAACCGTCATGAATCGAGCCGTGAAAACCTGCATCGGTATATTATTCGACGTTTCGGGCAATTAGCCCTTCTTCATAGGATGATGCGATGCGGGGAGGGGCTGTGGGTATTCCGTGAGTGGGGGGGCGGGGCGGGGTGTATGGTGAATCCTTCAATGATACGAGCGCCTCACAGCAAGAAGGACCCGGGTTCGAATCCCGGCTCGGGTGCCTTTCTGTGTCGAGTTTTCACGTTTTCCGCGTGTCCGCGTGGGTTTTCGCCGAGCACTCCGGTTTCCTTCCACAGTCCAAAGACATGCTGCTGCATAGGTTAACTGTCCTGCGGACTAAGTTTCCCCCGGTGCCCTGTGATGGACTGGCGTCCCATCCTGGGTATAGCCCTCCCTTGCGCCCTGTGTCTGCCGGGATAGGCTCCGGCTCGCCACGACCCTGTGCAGGATAAAGCGGTTTCTGACAACGGATGGATGGTTGTATAACTGGACGTGGTCTTCACGGATTGTCCGTCATGACGCACGTGTACGGCCGCGTGTACACACGTGTTACGCGATGTGTGTGTGTGTCCCACCTTTGTAAGCGCACTGCGCTTCGAACCTTGCCACCCGAGTTCAATTCCCGCTCACGGCCAACGTCGGTGACCACATATCCGAACCGTTGCTGGGTCCGCCCAACAGTCTATATGCGCTATACAGTATGCGGAGCTGTTGATTTTTTTTTATAAATTAGATTTACAATGGTTACCGTGCCTAGGGGTTCGTTCGAAGAGAGAGAGAGAGAGCGATTCGTCGGCGCGATAAAAGCCAGCCACGCGGTCAGCCTGCGCCAACATTTGCCCGACATTGCGTCTCATATATAACGATGTTATCGGTCAATTAGTGAGTGTATGTTAATTATGGGCGAACACCAGATAACCTGGAGCAAACCGCCACGCAGAACAGGGGGGAGAACAACACAACACACAAACTCTACGGAGAAAAGGCGGCCGAGGCGGGAATTGAACCGCCTCGGGCAGGACCTTCTTTCTGAGAGGCGCGGGTGTTACACACATTGCCACCCGTGCCGCTTACACACACACACACACACGCGCGTTCACAATCTGTGACTCGGTGTGTCACTGCAGCCTCCCGTCAACATTGCCTTTGCGATAAGATGCCACGTGGTGAAACGCGACTAATTGTCTCGCCCACGCGCGTGTGTGTACACGGCCTTAAATGAGTACCTGGCGTGGTGTGTAGACATCGCTTACTAGGGAGACAAAGGCGGCCGGGCGCGGTGTTGACTACCCACCACCGCGTGTGCCGTGTCGGCCTTCATCGGTGCTACTCGCTAACAGCACTTGACCCTGCAGTCTGTTAGGGCTACACGGGGGATCTTTACATTTGTACACACAGACACGTGCACTCTCACACCCGACGGCCATTGTTAAAGTGCGGGTCCTTTATATTTAGCGAAGGGATATTTAATTAAGACGGCCGAGCAACTGGATGAACGCGTAACAATACAGGAGCAATGGGGTTCAACAGCGGCGGCGTGATTACGCGGTATCTCTGTCGACACCAGGCACTAGAATACTCGTACCTCTGAGCAACGCGCGTACCTATGCACATAGACTTGAAACTCATTGAGGCGTTCCTGGTAAGAAAAAAAGTAATTGCATCGATATAATTCTAGAGCTGCACGTGGTATCGAGCCTCACCGAGTCCTAGCGGAGCCCTGGGTAACGCGTTTTAATAAATGGCCCTCAGTTTCGCGTCTCGCCTTAACCAACACAATGTGAAGTCTGACGGCCAATGCCATTACTTAGCCGGGTCGCGAGAGACGGCAGCGGCTTAGGGAGGGCTTCATCCAGCAGTGGATTGACCACAGATGTCGTTATAATTGACGGCGGCTCCCTTCGTTTTATACGCGGATCGTAAACACTGCGTTGCCAACCTTGGTGATTTAAGACGATGGTAAAATATCTGAATGCCATCGCGACAAGGCTCGGTGGCTGTGGATTTGGCTCACGAGGTTGAGCCCGGAGCGTCATTTGAATGAAGATAAATAATACCGTATTCTCCGTATAACAAGACGCACTCTCACCCCCTCCCCGAATTTTTAAGAAACATCAGTGGCGCGTCTTACGATCTGCTATGTGTGCATGTGTGTGTAGGTCCTGGGCCTCCTCCCCTAGGTCGACTCAGCCTCAAATGAGGTACCTAGTGCCGTGTGTAAACGTCGCCACTGGGGGAGACAAAGGCGGCCGGGCGTGGTGCTGGTCACCCACCCCCTCGTGTGCCGTGTCGACCTTCATAGGTGCTCGCTAACGGCACTTGACCCTACAGTCTGTTAAGGCTATACGGGGGATCTTTGTCTTTGTAGGTGCGTGTGATGAGATTCGTGTATAACTTTATTGACACCGAGCCCCCGCGTTCTGGGCTTTCCTCCCGCTGCATCGTTTAATCCGGACAATACGGTAACAGTGACGCCCGTTTTGAATTTGCAATCCTTTATTTACCGTGCACATTTCATCTTTTCACACAACCCGATTTTCAGCGGCATTTTTTTCTCTCCAAAACTTGCGAATGCGCTGTTTATAATCCTGATTTTGTAAATGCATTTATAATGAGATAAACAGGAATTCTAAAGCATTATGTATTCACATCAATTAAGATTTCGCAGCTTAATCGACCTTGCTGAAAAAGGCCAGTCGACTGAACCGGCCAATGTGATTATTTCTCTCTTGGTCAAAACATTCCCCCACAATTTACTTTTATCTAACCGTGTTTTCTCATAATATATGTCAGCGTTGTAATATAATCTCGCCAGTTGGGTGAGTGAAACAGTGCAATAATTAATGACGCTGCACGTAATCGCGCTGTGAGACCCTGGCTTGTGAGATGTAACGCGGTTCGCGCTATTTCTGGAAGCGGAGACTGCGGTCTTATTGAGCAAGTCTAATTGCCGGGGAGCGGTGGCGCAGCGGTTAGCGCGCCGCCCTACGAACCCGGCGACCCGAGTTTGATTCTCGCTCACGGCGCAACACCACCAGTGACGATTGTCTGAGCCGTTCCCGGGCCTTCTCAAGGTCGCCTCGGCCTCGAATGAGTACCTGGCGTGGTGTGTAAACATCGCCAATAAGGAGACAAAGGCGGCCGGGCGTGGTGCTGGTCACCCACACCTTCGTCCCCGCCTTCGTGTGTGCTCGCTAATAGCACTTGTCCCGAAAGTCTGTTAAGGCTATACGGGGGATCTTTGTTTAATGTGGTTGTGCGTCCTTGTGTGTGTGCGCGCTCGCTGTATGCACGTGAGTACTGTCAACCTCCCCACCACCCGTGTGCTGTGCCGGCCTTCATAGGTGCTCGCTAACGACACTTTGACCCGACAGTCTGTTAAGGCTACACGGAGGATCTTCGTCTTTGGTCGCCACCGCAACTCGTATCACCACGTCAGACCAGCAGCACTTGCCCCAACAGTCTGTGGAGGCTACACGGGGGCTCTGTGTGTGTGTGTGTGTACACGCGTGGTGGTGGTGGTGCTGCTGAGTGCCGCTCGGCGTTGTGAATGCGGGAGGCGCGGGGTTGGCACCGTGATGTCGCAGCGTGAAATCGCGCTTTCTCTCGCTCCTCATCTGCCGTTGGGTCGCTCCCTCAAATCCCCTCGCGAGACCCCCCGCCTC
>JAZEWU010000016.1:7752009-7766703 GCA_036362915.1 Geotria australis
CCCGCTCGTCTCGCACACCTGCCGAGAGCCCCCTGCCCTCTCGCCCGACCCCCTGGCCCGAGGGGCTACAGATGAGCTGCTCGCGTTAGGGATCCGTCCCCCCCTTAGTGAGCTCCCCGAGTCCCCTTCAGCCGCGGCGGCACGAGGCGTGAATGAGAAGCGTAACGCGCATGCATATGCAATGGGGCGCTCGTGGGGGAGTCTAGACGTGGAGGGGGAGGGAGGGAGGAGCGGTGGCGCAGCGGTGAGCGCGCCGCGCGTCCGTCCCGGCACACACGACCGCGATGCCGGCTGACGGACGTGTCGAGCGCTGTCAGTACCTGTCCCGAGCCTCGCAGCCATCCCCTCTAGGTCGACTCGGCCTTAACAGTAGTACACCGTGCGTTTTGTAAACCTCGGCACCGGAGGGGCGGGTGGGATACAAAGACGGCCGGGCGCGGTTCTGACCGACACAAGCACCGTGGGCCACACGCCGGCCTCAGTGAGGCGCTCTCCAACGACTCGTGCGTCTATCTGCGCGAGGCGTTCCGTGGAATAACGATGGCTTATCATGCGCCATTTTGGACTTGAACGTGCTTCATCCTTCGACGATAATATATGCGCGCACGCTGCTCACGCATTGTACGCGGGGGGTGCAGCACGCTCGTTAGGCGTGAACACGTAACGAGCGTCTCGTCAGCGTTTCTCAACCAACCAACGCCGCTGCGGGAGGGGGGGGGTGCAGCACGCTCCTGCCCAAACCGTCTTGAGACTCGGCGAGGTTTTCCTGGGAAAACATAATCGTAATTATTATAAGCCTATATTTTTAAAAATACGTTTAACACGTGACACACTCCGCGCCATGTTAACACCACTTCCCTAAGGTGTGTATATTTGTTCTTCTTCCTTTGTTTAAGCGAGGAAGTGTTTAATTTTTACGGAGTGTCTGGGTTGTTTTGCGAGCTGGGCTGGAGTACACACGCTGCCGCCGCTGCTGCCTGTTCTCACCGTGTCTACCCCACACACACACACGCGCCACTACCGTCCTCTCTCCTACGATGTGGGGCTACGAAGCCACAAGGCCGGTTAATGAATAATATCGCGTTTAGGATTTTTACCGTACCAATATTCATTCATTCATTCATTATCGGTACCCGCTTAAATCCCGGACTGGCTAGCGGTGGGTCGTAACCTATCCCGGGTAGACACGGGGTGCAAGGGCAGGGCTATACCCAGGATTGGAGGCCAGTACATCGCAGTGAATGGCTATTTAAAAACAAATTATTAATGACGTTACACTCAATGAATGAATAGACATTAAAGCGCCAAATCATTAAGGACGTGTCCTTAACACACATCGATTCACGCAGGCTTTACCCCGCTGATGACGCACCGAACGTGGAATCGGTCCACAGTTGTGCTTGTCCTGAAACAATTCTGCTGAAATTACGAGCTGCCAGAAGGCCGCGCGCCCGGCTGGTGGGCCGTGTGGATAGAGATGTGTTTTATTTCAATATGTAGACACACATTGCCCCCCGCGTATCCGTTCCGTTTTATTTGCAACGGCGCGAATGAGCATGTTGCGTTATCTGTGAAATCAGAGCCTATCGTACAACTGAGAATATAGCATTGCGCGTTACAATAGCGATTGTTATCGCCGTGTGTCGATAGCCGTATAGACCGACACACAGCCGATAGACATACACACAGCCGCCACAGCCTATAGCCAGCGTGATGCCGCCTCGCGTGACATTTATAATCTGTGCACTCACACAGATTTTATTCAACGGATGCTGTAGCGAATAATGACTATTATTGTAATGATGCATTCATACAAAATAACCAGGCAATGAATATTAATTACTCGCCCGATGTCGATTTAACAGCGCGCACTGTTCTTAATGCCGTAGCGTTAAGGCGCCGTGGTAACGGTAATTCTCACAAGACGGCACACACGTGTATACACGGGTATGAAACACGTGTCTTTATACAGTCACGGTTATGAACGCTCGCGTTTAGCAATGGATTTGAATACTTGTTTGCTGTCGATCTGTCAAGCGGCATGGTCCAGCGTGGTGAAGTATGGTCGAATATCCTCTGCGACCCGCATGGCGCAGGGAGGGGGGGGTTGGGGGGGGATCGTATTAGTCGTGGGTTAACACAAGGGCTACACGTATACAGTACATACTGTATGTATACTTAATTCGCCTACCGCGTGACCCTCCTGGCAACGAGTCCTGAGAGGAGGATCGCTCGATACGGCTATCCCAAAAGAGCAGCTCAAGAGCAATTCGACATTTTAAAATGTCAATTTCTGTAATGTACATACAGTATAACATGGCAGATGAGGCAAATATATGTAGTTTTATTTTTTACTGGCACTGAGATGAAATTAAGATCTCGACATTTCGGCCAAGCGGCCTTCTTCGCGATGTTGTATTGAGATGTATTGAATACTTACGCGTAGACGGATGATCGTGAATCGAATGCGCCACGGAACGAGGTTCCAGAAGGGTTAGAAACGCTGTCATTCGGCCACAGGATTAGCCGCGTCCGTGCTTACAAACTGAAATCGGCCAAAAACCCCACAATATTCCACTTCGAACCCCTTAAACATGTAGACGACGCGCAGAGGTTGATTGATTTTACTAAAAGGTCAGGGTCAGCCTAAAGTTCCCGCACATGGCCATACGTCTCGCGTTAAAACCCAAACATACGATTCCCATCAACAGCGAAGCAAGGCGCCGAGTGTGACGTTAAATCCAACAGAAAGCGGCTCAAGCGCTCTATTCGCATATCACCGCGCGTGTTTGTGTCGGCACGTGTACCAGTGTGTGTGTGGGGAGCGGTGGCTCAGTGGTTAGCGCGCTGGGCGACAAATCTGGCGACCCGAGATCGAATCCCACTCACGGCCAACACCAGTGACGACTTTCTGAACCGGTCCTAGACCTCCCCTAGATCGACTCAGCCTCAAATGAGTACCTAGTGCGGTGTGTAAACATCGCCACTAGAGAGACAAAGGCGACCGGGCGTGCTGCTGGTCACCCACCCCCTCGTGTGCCGTGTCGACCTTCATAGGTGCTCGCTAACGGCACTTGCCCCTACAGTCTGTTGAGGCTATACGGGGGATCTTTGTCTTTGTTTGTGTGTGTACCAGCGTAGGTGCTCGCTAACAGCACTTGACCCTACAGTCTGTTAGGCTATACGGGGGATCTGTGTGTGCGCTCGTGTAGGGAGCACTGGTGTCTAGCGCTGAGCGCGCTGCGCTACAAACCCGGCGACCCGAGTTAGATTCCCGCACATGACCCAACACCGGTGACGATTTTCTGAACCGGTCCTGGGCCTCCTCCCTCTAGGTCGACTCGGCCTCAAATAAGTAGCTGGTGCGGTGTGCAAACATTGCCACTCGGGAAAAGGTGGCCGGGCGTGGTGCTCCTGTGCCGTGCCGGCCTTCATAGGTGCTCGCTAACAGCTCATGCCCTGACAGTCTGTTAAGGCTATGGGGGGATCTTTGGGCGAGTGGGTTTACGCGTATACCTGGTGTACATTTATATGACAACGTGTGCATGACACAATACGTGCACCTTGACGCACACACAGCGCCTCCACGCCCACGCTTACGCTTATACAGTACAGATACCATGCACGTGTTTATTATACGCATATAATACCGTCCGTATCGTATATAGCGCATACATGCTGTACATTGCGTGTCGTTTATTGAACGTACACAGCGCATATGCTTGCATTTAACAAAGACAAAGATCCCCCGTATAGCCTTGGTTGCGGCAAGTGTTAGCGATCACACATATAAATGGGGTTGGTTGGCCAGCGCCTCGCCCGGTCGCCTTTGTCTTCCTAGTGGCAGTGTTTACAAACCGCTACAGGTACTGAATTGAGACTGAGTCGACCTAGGGGTGGCCCAGGACCGGTTTAGATTATCGTCACTGGTGTTGGCCGCCAGCGGGAATCGAACTGGGGTGGTTGGGTTTATCGCGCAGCGCGCTAACCACTGCACCACCGCTCCCTAACGCGTGCTCAGCATGTACACACACTGTGCACATCTATACAGTACAGTATGTGCAATGTATGTCTTCACTGCGTGCGTGTTTTCATAGTTGTCATATATATATAGTACCCGCGTTGATATGTATCAGTGTATAACTAGTGTACACACAATACGGTCGTATGTTTACTCCGCGTATATTACTTATGGTACGTATCGGCTGCATGTTTATGAAGCAATGTTGCGTATCGTGTCCTTTAGACCTATATTACTACCTCCGTCTATATGGTCATATGTTTCCGAGTATTTGTGATAAATCTATATACTTATCACCTAATTGTGATAGTGATAATATGCTTAACAGCTTGCGTTTGTGTTTCATAAACATCATCGCTTGCGTGTATACCTACGTACGATAGTAATACATAACAAATATAAATAGTACAATGTGTTTTATATATACCGTACGATATATAATATACACAACGGCTGCGCTGTATGCTTGTCATACAAAACAAATAGCGCTCCATATAGTATTGGTGTAGGATTTCACGACTCGATGTATGAGAATTCATTGCTTTAAAAAACTGCTCTTTCGTGATAGTCGTGTCGAGCGTTCCACCTCTCTCCTTCGCTGTTTCGCTATTCCGAAACAGGCACTCTTAAGAGCAATTCTCAGAACAGTACCACAGCCCCCCAAACCCCTCTCCAACTGAGCAGCGTGGTGAATTATAGTCATATAGCCCCAACGATGACCCGCAAGCACGCGGGGAGGGCGCTCACTCATCCAGCAGTGGATTGATACAAGCGCTGTGCCCATGGACACATCGCTCACGCCGGTGTGTGAGCGATGTGTCTACGTAGAAATGCGGTACATAATGTGTGTGTGCGGTGTACAGTATGTGTGGTACATAGTGCGTGTACGTCTGGTGCGTGTATGTGTATATACACGAGCAGCGCTTGATTTCAGGCGGAACAGTTCACAACGCTGCAACGGGAATTCTTTTGACACGCTACATCCATCGCATGATTTTATGAGTCGATTATTAACGGTTGTTTACCCGGGAAGGCCTCTTTTTCGGGAGGGTCCTGCCAAGTGTTTGTTTCCTTGCCGTACGGAGGAACATCGTTTGCGAGGTATACTCCAACTGAGCAAAATACGAATCAATCCACACATCAATTTACACTTTGCTGCCTTTTTGCTGGTGAGGGTCGCGGCGAATATAGAGTAACAATCATGTCGACCATCATTCATTCATTAACTGGCAGAAACCGCCAAATCCTGTACAAGGTTGCGGTGAGCCGGTGCCTATCCCGGCAGACACAGGGCGCAAGGCAGGGATATACCCCGGATGGGGCATCTCGCACCCCTTGGGGGTACGAGATGCCCTTGCTGGGGGTGCGAGAAATTACATATTTTTGTACAGTACTTATTGTATTATATATGCATTTTTTTGTATTGTATTCTATACGTATTTATTAATAAGGGGTGCGAGAACACAGCCTTGTGCAGCGCTTTGTGACCCTCGGGTGAAAGGCGCTATATAAATGCTATTATTATTATTGAGCACCAAATGGGTGCAGGCTACAGTAAATGTTAAAAACCACTGATAAACAAGAGTAACAATATTATAGAACGTGCAAACTCCATACAGAAATGCACCCGAACCGGGATTCGAACCCGGGGGGTCTTCTTGCCGAGGCAACAGTGCTACTCACCGCTGCGCCACCGTGCCGCCCCATGCATTACCCTAATCAGAGGCAATTTCGGGGCCCGTAAACCCCCGGACACCCCAGAGCGGGCCGCCGGTGGCCGCGAGGGCCCCTCTGTCGCCGCGGGGTCGCGTCACCTGACCCGGGCCCTTTGTCCCCGCGCCGAATTGTCGTGTAGAGGCCCGAGCGGTCACGTGTTGGGATGATAATTGATGACGCTACCGGCGAGAATAAATAATGGCTGCTAATAGCTGTCGGTGTAGAGGCGCCGTGCACGAGGTGTGCGCGTGTTTGTGTGGAGCGGTGGTGCCGCGGTTAGCGTGCCGCGCTACGACCCCGACAACCTGAGTTCGATTCCCGCTCACGGCTAAGATCAGTGACGATTTTCTGAACCTGTCCTGAGGCTCCCCTTATGTCGACTCAGCCGCAAATGTGCACCTGGTGCCGTGTGTAAATATTGCTACTGTGGAGAAAAAAGCGGCCGGGTATAGTGCTGGCCACCCATCCCCTCGTGTGCCGAGCTGGCTTTCGTAGACGCTACTCACTAGCAGAACTTGACCCTACAGTCTGTTAAGGCTATACGGGTGATCTTTGTATGTGTTTATAGCGATAGTAGTTATACATTTATGGTTCGATAAATATATACGTACATTTGTTGGTTAAACATAATAACTTGTAAATGTTTTGTTTTATTTGTCACGAATAAGGTCGGTCGATCGGAACGTCCAGTTTCTTATCATCTATGAGCGACAGTCTGTTTCTATTTACGCTGGAAGGAACCGTTGACCGATGCAGGTCTTTTTAACAGTTGTCCAGCGGGGAGGGATACGCATCTTGCAACATCTCAGGGCATCGGTTGCAATTTAGTCAGGACATTTAACCTAGACAGCAGCATGTCTTTGGACTGTGGGAGGAAATCGGAGTACCCCGCGAAAGCCCACGCGGACACGGAGAGAACATGTAAACTCCACACAGAAAGGCACCCGAACCGGGAATTGAACCTAGCTGGTTCTTGCTGTGAGGCGACAGCGCTACTCACTGCTATGCCACCGTGCCGCCTCGTAAAAAAAACTCCAGTTTAAAACACGCGTAAACAGCTATGCTTTTTAAACGTGATACGAATATTCTACACAGTATGAGGTATGTAATGCGTGTTCTACGGTCTGTCTTCTTCTTTGCGATTCTTCGAAGCACGATGGTCAGCTTCTGGACATTGTTGTCTTTCAGCTCGGCTTCGAAGTGTTTGGTAGAATTCGCAGGCAACACCAAGTATTACCTGACAGGGATCGCGACGTGAACGCTTCTACCTTGATATAACATAAGACGATAGACAATCGGCTCTTTCTGTAAACGCGTGCCGGGCTGAACATATATCCACTCACTACCGCGCAGGTGTTCGGCTGCACAGTAACTAACGCTGATTTCACTTTTCGCATTATTGGGCTGATGTAGGTTTTCACGGCTGGACGTGTGAGAATCGCCCTTAATAGCTGCTGTTTCGGGATCGCCGTGTCCTCTCTCATTCGCGACGTTTCTCCTCCGACGCTGAGAGCAATTCTCTTGCTGCATTATTATGATTACGCGACCATAAGAATTGTTATTCCTACTACAACGGACTTACAATTCCGTTATCACAGCAGCGCCTCGAATTCGTGAAGTTAAAGGCGCAGCAGCAGCTGGTCGTCGCGATGAATAATCGATGGATTAATTGATCGCGTCGCACCTGTTCGAACAAAGGTGCGCTGCACTGAACCCGTGACGTAACTAACCGCAGGAGCGGTAATCGCCACCGGCGTTGATTGGTCTAAGCCCTAAGGCGTGTGTGTGTGTGTGTGTAGCAGTGAACGCCCGCGGTAGACGCGTTTACACGGAGGAGAGTGGGGATATTCGAACGGAATCCGCTCCGTGTTTTTTATATCCCCGACTGAAACAAAGGCGAATATCCCCCGTATAGCCTCAACAGAATGTAGAGTCAAGTGCCGTTAGCGAGTAGCACCTATGAAGGTCGACACGGCACAGGGGGAGGTGGGTGACCAGCATCACGGCCGGCCGGCTTTGTCTTCCTAGTGGCAATGTTTACACACCACGCTGGGTATTAATTTGAGGCTGAGTCTATCTAGGGGAGGCACAGGACCGGTTCAGAAAATCGTCACTGGTGTTAGCCGTGAGCGGGATCCGAACTCGGGTCGGCCAGGTTTGTAGCCCAGCGCGCTAGCCACTGAGCCACCGCTCCGACTGAAACAAACACTCACACGTGTGAGATTAACACTAACTTACACCTCGTGCGTGGGTCGTCTGTTCGACGTTTCGGCGAACGGCCCTCGTCGGTTTTCTACAATGTGTGTATGCAGTATTTATCCAAAATTACCACGTATATCGCTATTATTATTCTTATCACACTGAGAATTTCTCTCAAGAGCTCCTCTTTCGAGATAGCTGCGTCGAGCGTTCCTCCCATCTCCTTCGCAAGAGCAGTTCCGCCACGTTTGGGTGAACGGCGCTTGAAAAAAATATTAAATTACTATTAACATCGAGCCGTGAAAACCACCCGCGCAAACGACAAAGATCCCCCGTACAGCCTTAACCGACTGTTGGGTCAAGAAGTGGCGTTAGCGAACAGCACGTATGAAGGCCGGCACGGCACACGCGCACGCACATGTACACACGTGCGTGTGTTCACACGGCTGCGCCCCGTACACCCACCCGTGCATCTGTCGACACATTTCGTTCCGTGTGAATTAATGTGTGTGTGTGTGTGCCTACCGTCGTACGATACGCGCTTGTATGTATTTACGTACGTTTGCATAGCCAACTGAGTGTTGCGCGATAAGACCAAGGCACATCACGAAGATTAATTCATTGTCAGATACCGCGTAATCCTGTACAGGGTTGCGGTGAACCGGGGCCTATCCCGGCAGACGTAGGGCGCAAGGCAGGGCTATACCCAAGATAGGACGCCAGTCCATCCACAGGGCACCAGGGGCAATTTAGTCCGCAGGCCAATCAACCTATGTCTGTGGACTGTGGAAACATCATCACAAAGATAATAATTATTTTTCTAGCAACGCCTCGCGTTAACACGCAGGCGAGTGAAGCAAGCCTACAGCCGTGATTATACTCCACAACACAGATAGAATCGCTACGCTGCAAGACGCGTATCTTTAGGTAAATGTTTGTGTAAGTTGGATTATCCCACTCAGTGGGGGGGGGGGATGTGCCTGGAGCCCCCCCCCGCTCCCCCCCCCCTCCTGACCCTCGGGGTCACCCCATCCCCCCTCGACCCCCCCTCGCCGCCTCTGAAGTGAGCCCAGGGTTCGGGCTAAGTCGTGGGGGTCTCCTAATTGTAGTGTGTCGCAAGAGGAGTTGCAATGATAATAGTTTCGTTGTTGTATTCTTAATGTTGGCTGCGGGGGAGCGGCGGTGCAGTGGTTGACGCGTCGCGCGAGCTACACGCCGCGGCTAGCGTCAGTAGCGAGTGATATCCGCCTGAACCGCTTCTAAACGCCCCGGTTATCACTGAAGTATGCTCAAACAACCCCCGTGATAGAAACTGCACCGGGAGTACTTAACACGGCACAGCACTGTTCATTTCCAGCCTTTCACGGCTCGATGAATGAGAATTCGCTCGTAAAGAGCCTCTCTTTCGAGATAGTCGCGGCGACGTTTTGCCTTCCAACGTCGACGAGAGACGAGCAACGCTCGCGTCGGCTATCCCGAAAGAGCGGCGCTTCAGAGCGAATTCTCATTCATCGAGCCGTGAAGACCTACATCAGCACTAAGGCCTGTCGGTACATTATGAACATTCCCCTTACCTAGTGCGCGGTCGTTGATTATCAGCATGCATTTATATCGGTAGGGTCTGTAGTGTCCACATTTGGACCGGTGGCGAACCCGTACGAGAGTGGACGGTGGTCACTGGCGATTTGACCCCCGTGTCTCGTTAACCCCGAGACGCGCGCGGAGCGGTGGGGCAGCGGTGGCGTCGGCCGCGCGTCTCTCCATACCGAGCTCTCTGCCCACAAGCGTTACGCAAGCACGTTGTGTAACGTGCGGCCGCATGCAAAGCGATATACAAAGACATACATACACACAGAGATACACGCACGCGGATATAGACGAGACAAAACATCCCCCGTGTAGCCTTAACAGAGTGTTGGGGCCAGCGCTGTTAGCGAGCACCTGTGAAGGCCGGGACGTGTGCGCGTTGGGTGCCCTGCCAGCCAACACCACGCCCAGCAGCCAGTGTTGATGTGGACGCATCTGCGATAGATACTCATTTAAGGCTGAGCGGATCTAGGGGAGGCCCCAGGACCGGTTCGGATAACCCTCACTCGGTGTTGGCCATGAGCGGGAATCGTACTCGGGTGGCCGGTTTTGTATCGCAGCGCGCTAACCCGGCACACTACCGCTCCTCACGAACACACATACATACACACACGGATATATACAAACACACAGACAGATACCCACAGACATACCTACAAAGACACACACGCACATAAGACAGATCCCCATGTTAACTGAGCGGCTAGCGAGCACCCATTAAAGCCTGCACACGCAGATATACAGACACACACACACGTACATAAATAGAATCGTAAAAAGCCGTAATTTTGACTGATACATTGTTGTGGCAAGTGATGTTTAGCGAGCATATATTTGGGGGTCAAGGTAGAAGCGTTCACGTCGCGATCCCTGTCAGGTAGTACTTGGTATTGCCTGCGAATTCTACCAAACACTTCGAAGCCAAGCTGAAAGACAACGATGTCCAGAAGCTAGCCATCGTGCTTCGAAGAATCGCAAAGAAGAAGAAGCATATATTTAGGCCGGGACGGCGTAAAGACAAACACCAAGTCGAGGTACAACGACACACATACAGACAACCGCACACGCACACAGACATTCAACGAGACACACGCAAAGACACGCGCAGAGATAGACACACACACACACACACAAAAAGACATACATACAAACACACACATATACAACGACACGCACACAGATATATGAAGTCTCTCACACACACACGGATTTACTAGAATCCGCATGGACACAAAGACAAATATCCCCCGTATAGCCTTAACAGACTTGGGTCAAGTGCTGTTAGCGATCACAAACGCACACACGGATACAAAGACGTAAATAGACAAACAAAACAACCGTCTTTCGCCACTAAGTGGCGGTGACGTCACCACGTCGCCTGTGCCAGGCCAGGTGCACCGCACGCACGACGGCCGCGACGCGCCTAACAACCGACTCGGCTTAAACCCTGCGGGAGTCTACTACGCACGGACCGTTTAAACCTCATCTCGTTTCTCGGTGCGATACGACTTACTGGCTGGGCGCGGAACGATGTAGACAGCTCGTCTCGCGGTCACCCACCCCCCCACGCACTCGGCGCCTTGCGTACTGTAGAGAGAGAGGGAGCATCTCAGCGCTGTCTCATGTCTGTGAGGAGGGCGTCTCGCCTCGTCTCAATCAGGGGAGAGGAGGGGAGGCTCCCGTCTTAATTATTGACAGATTTCTCCCACGTTGTTTGGCCGGTGCTGTCGAGTCGTCACCGTGCCACAACCACCCGCTGTTCGGCCCTTTGTAAACCAACTCGCTGGCGAGTTGTGTTTGTTTTGTTCCCGCCACGTTCGCCTGCCGTTTGTGCCGATTGATTCGCTGTAGTTTCGGGTGATTGATTGATTGATTGACTGGTGTCTGTCTACGTGCGGGTGTGTGCGTCGTTTTGTCTGCGTGTCTGTGTGTTTGCCCGCGAACCTATGATCTGTGTATACGTGCCTGTGTGTGTTTTTGTGTCTTTGTCGCCTTGTCTGTGTGTGTGTTGGTATCCTTGCGCGCTGATCCGTCGCTTCGTATAATTTAAATCGGCGAGACACTGATTTACGATACATTACACAAACGAGGGTCGTCCCGAAACCCTCTTACTTCTCGACGGCGCGGTATTAGCACGTGGACCAGTATCATTCCGCGTATCCACCTCGTGCGTTTAACATAGTTCAACACGGCGTTGCATACGTTGCGACATAGCGTTGCACACGTATCGGCGGTGTGTCTTACAAACACCACGTTGGATCATTGCCGCCGTTCCGATATTTGATGTGGCTCTACGTTGGATACAGAGACAGGGCCAGTGAGCGGTGGCAGGGTAGGCCCCCTAAACTCATCGCCTCCCACCCCCACCGTGTTATCTGCACAGCCATCACGATCCATGCATCGCTTTGACGCCGCGTTCCGGGCTCCGGGCCCTCCGCGGGCGCTGATTAATCGCGGAATAAAGACGTCTCTCTCTCTGCTCGTGACATCGGCACGTCTCGTCTGACACACATACAGATAAATATCCCCCGTATAGCCTCTACAGACTGTAGGGTCAAGTGCCGTTAGCGAGTAGCACCTATGAAAGCCAGCGCGATACACGAAGGAGGGGGGGTAAGGTGTCCGGCACCACGCCCGGCCGCCTTTGTCTCCCTAGTGGGGATGTTCACACTCCGGACCACGTACTGGGTTGAGGCATCTTTGACACACACACACACGGGCAGGCAGAGCGCACGTTACGCGTCGGTGTTTATTTATCCGATGCGGCGCGAGACGAGCGGCGTCGCGGGGATGGTTTTGCCCCCAGTTATTGCTGAGCGACTGTCACGCGAGTGGCGCTGATGCTGTTGCTGCTGTTGCTGTAAGAGACTATTTGATTCGTTATTTACAGCTACTGCCCACACTGTCAATTAATCGTTGGGAGTGTTTTTTTAAGCGAGTGTAGCGCCGCGATGAGTAGCGCTGCCGCCTCACAGCTAGAAGCCGCCTGGTTCGATTCCCGGCTCGGGTGCCTTTCTGTGTGGAGTTTGCACGTTACTCCGGTGTCCGCGTGGGTTTTCGCCGCGTCCTCCGGTCTCCTCCCACCCTCCAAAGACATGCTGCTGTGTAGGTTTAATCGGCCTTCGGACTAAATTGCTCCCGGTGCCTCTGAGATGTTGGTTACTCGCTTACCCCTCCCCGCTGGACAACTGTTACAAAAAGAGCCGCACAGTTCCTTCCAGCTTAGATACAAACTGGAGTGATTAAGCATCTGGACGTAATTAAGCGCTTTCTGACAATGAATGGATGGATGGCCTCTATGCGCTCCGGAGCTACGATTAACGCACTCAGCGGAGCCTTAACCGACCCCGCTCGGAGTGTTGCTCGCAATAGCTGCTCTTTTTCGGAATGTCCGTGTCGAGTCGGTTCAGGTATCACGCGAGAGCAGCTCTCTAGAGCGATTCTCATTCATGGAGCCGTGAAAACCTTCATCGTCGACTCGCTTTAAGTCATGTTTTAGAAAAACCTGAACTCTTTAATTAGAATATGTATTAGTACAAGGACAAAGACCCCCCGTATAGCCTTAACAGACTGTAGGGTCAAGCGCTGTTAGCGAGCACGCCTGAAGCCCGGCACGGCACACGAGGGGGTGGCTGGCCAGCACCACACCCGGCCGCCTTTGTCTCCTTGGTGGAGCTGTTCACGCACCGTACCACTAAGTACTTATTTGAATCTGAGTCGATCTAGGGGAGACCTAGGACCAGTTCGAAACATCGTCAGTGGTGTTTGGCCGTGAGCGGGAATCAAACTCGGGCCGCCGGGTTCATAGTTCAGCACACACACACACACGCACACAGGTGCATAACGACGGCGAAATCGGCACGTTCACCCCCCGTGTTTACAAGTATTCGGTTTGACTCCCTGTCCGATTCCTACAGCTGTTCTTACAATAGCTGTTCTTTCGCGGTAGCCGTGTCGAGTGTCCGTGCTCTGGCCTCCGCGACGTTTCGCCTCCCACATGTTTTGAGGCATCGTCCGGCCTGAACTTCCAATTGACCCCCCGCTCGAGTCACGTGGAAATAACGGAGGGCGATCGATCTCCCGGGAGCGCCGGTTCGAGCGGCGCCTTTATTGGACAAAGACGCAGTGGACATGCGGCAGGGAGACGTGATTTGACATTTTATTTACATCTGTGACGCGTATAAACGGTTAAAAAGAGCGTTCGTACGCTCTCTCGATTCATCTACGTACGACGCTCCGAGCGCGTGTAAAAGCTTACTTAGACATGCGGTCAATCAAGGTATGGCTTGTTGTGTTAATTTACAGGTAATTGTCATTTGTTGTTGTTATTATTCTAGTAATTATCAAACAAAGTACGAAGGCGTGTGTTGGTGATTTACACAGGCATGCACGCGATCATTTCTTCATTTTAAATATCCCTTAAGCCCCCCATCACCCCGTGGGTTTGGGGTAGCGAGATGGGGGGGCTGTATAAATTAGGATAAAGATAGAAAAAACTAAATGAAAATGTATCGATGTAGGTTTTCACGGCTCGATGTATGAGAATAATTGCTTTTAAGAGCTGCGCTTTCGGGATAGACGTGTCGAGCGTTCCAGCTCGTGACGTTTCGCCTCCCTGGTTCATCAGAAGCCCGACATGCCGAATGGCGCCTCCAATGTGGGAGGCGAAACGTCGAGGAGAGAGGAGGAACGCTCGACACGGCTGTCCTCGAAAGAGCAGCTCTCGAGAGCGCGTCTCGGAATTAGAACGGCACAATAATGAGCGAGCGAACTGAAGACTGTGCTTTCAAGTGCTTCCTTTATTCACGCTATACCTGTGGCATATTATACCAAAACGAAAGAAATATATAATAATAGTAAACAAAAAAAATCATTACATACAATGCCAATTCTGTTTAACGTGAACGTCCCACTTAAATTAATCTTCAAGTAATATTTACACGGGTAAAGGGTGCGGAAGCCAAAGTGTTCACAACAACTGGGGCATCCAGTGAGGGCGGTCGAAACGAAACAAATGGAATGTTGCTTTTTTTAATATATATTTATAATATAATATGTTACACAAAAAAAAGAAATTGCCCCCAACTAAGCAACGCGTGCCTTGGCGGAGGTTCGCCTCTGATGTAAACTTGGAGTGAATTAATATCATTGCGGTATCCACACGCTCTAGC
>JAZEWU010000016.1:7771232-7783493 GCA_036362915.1 Geotria australis
CGAGGAGAGGTGTGGCTCGCGTCTCCTGTATCCCGGCGACTCCGCCACCCCGCCGCGTCTCCTCCTCTCTCTCCTCCTGGGCGCTCAGCGGCGGCGGTGTCGCGGGGATGAGACGGCGTGAGACGGGAGGCCGCTCGTCGTTGTGTTTGTAACGCGCGGGAGCTCCGAGGAATTCGCCGCGTTAAGATGCTGTACGTGGAGTTGTCTCACGTGACAACCTCGATGTTGATGGCTCTGTCGGGTGGTGGAGGATTATTGTCGTCAACAATTGATAATTTACCTGCACGCTCTAACCCATCAGGGGTGCTGGCCTTCTGATGGCCCACACTGTCTCACACTGTCCTACACTGTCCCACACTGGAGGCGGCACAGTCCCACACGCACAGCTGTCAAGTTGCGGTTGACCACATAGGAGTAACCACCAACAGAGCTGGAATTGAGACGAGTGAAACAAAACAAATGTTTGTGCGGTAATGGGTGAAATGTCTCGAGCCGTGAGCTGGCTCGACTTGTCACTGGCCACCTCATGTCGCGATCATCACCCTTGAGCTGTTTGTGAAACTCCACACCGCTAAACGGACGCCGATCAAAGCTGCGTATTGATGAAGGGTTTCTCACGGCTTGACGTATCGTGAGAATTCGCGAAGGAAGGAGAAAGCAGGGAACGCCCGACACGGCTATCCCGCTAGAGCGGCTGTGTGGAGGGCGGGCGGCTGGCTGATAGTAGCATCGGCCCGAGGGACCGCTTCAGATGTCACTCGCCACTCACGGCAGCCGTGGCCCGGGATGGAACTCGGGTGGCCCGGGTTCATAGGTACGTCACTCGTGAGCATAGGCGACGTACAGTGTTCGACTTTGATTGCCCGCTTTCTAACGGCTTGAGCGTCACACACCGCAGGGCCAAGACTTACTTTATTTACTTCTGAAGAGGGTCGTATATATATATACTTTCTACGTGTTCAAGCGCGAGAGATAAACTAAATTGCGTCTTTATGCTGAACCCGCCCTTCTAGTCAAATCAATCAACAACCTTGGGGCCGTACTTTTTAATTCCTCAATTTATAATACTGGACTTTATTTGATTTTTCCGATTTTGCGAGTAACGAGCAGCACAGACTGGACAAATTCTGCGTCGAATGAGAGCTTTTAATCCCTTCTAGAACATCATCACATTGATTACATCAGTCGGTATACAGTATGTGTGTTACGGTAAAGTCTTGCGGCGCCAGTACTGTAGCATAAACAGCCATGCATAGACACCCGACTGATTTCTAATGACGCCCGGAACCTTCATTCTGGCTCGGGTGCCTTTCCGTGTAGAGTTTGCGTGTTCTCCCCGTGTCCACGTGGGTTTTCGCCGGGCACTCGGTTTCCTACCACAGTCCAAAGACATGCTGCTGCGTAGGTTAAATGGCCTGCGGACTAAATTGCCCCCGGTGCCCTGTGACGGACCGGCGTCCCATCCTGGGTATAGCCCTGCTTTGCGCCTTATGTCTGCCGGGATAGGCTCCGGCTCATCGCGACCCTGTAGACTCTGTAGAGGATTAAGCGGTTTCTGACAATGGATGAATTAATTAACCGCGCCTTCAGTAACACGGGGCTTTGCGTTTCAACGACCGAGTTTGGAGATTACTAGACCTACTAGCAGAGTACCCGCTCCACAGACGATCTTGTTCCAAGCGTGTAACACGTTCTTCTTGCGTCTCTTGTTGGTGACGTTTGCTGCTGACAGGACTGCCCTGATCTGGATATCTTTCTGACGTCCTTTTGGGAATATTACTGATGGGCTCTCTGAAGTTTCACAAGAGTAATCAATGAGTGGGAAGTAAAGCTGACATGAGACGTTAAAGCCTTGACGGTGTGCATAGACAATGTGCGCTTATGAAGGATGAAGAATTCAACCCGGTAACCCCAGTGCGGACATACACACAAAACACTTTCTCCATTATATATAGAAGATGGTTCTGGGTGGAGGTGGTCTTCTTCTTCTTTGCGATTCTTCGAAGCACGATGGCCAGCCTCTGGACATCGTTGTCTTTCAGCTCGGCCTCGAAGTGTTTGGTAGAGTTCGCAGGCAATACCAAGTACTACCTGACAGGGATCGCGACGTGAACGCTTCTACCTTGACCCCCGGTGGAGGCGGTGAAGAATTCAAACCCGGCGGCCTGAGTTCGATTCCCGCTCATTCCTCCCCAAGGTTGACTGCCTGAAATGACTACCTGATGCGGTGTGTGAACGTCGCCACTAGGGAGACAAAAGCGGCCGGGCGTGATGCTGGCCGTCCATCCCCCTCTGTGTGCCGTGCTGGCCTTTATAGGTGCTACTCGCTCGCTAATCGCACTTCACACAGCAAATCTGTTAGGGCTATACAGGGGATCTTTGTCTTTGGAGGGAGTCGGTGAGGGGGAGGGAGCGGGTGTGGGGGGGACGAAGGGGTGCGGGGGAGGGTGGGCGACTGGCGCTCCGGGGTCTGAGTGTCATTATCCCATCGTGCAGTGCGCGTGTCACGTGGATCGCCCAGCAATAGGTGCTCGCGAACGGCACTTGTCCCGACAGTCTCTGAAGGCTATACGGGGGATATTTGTCTATCTTTGCACAGTGCGGGTGTCGGTTTGCTGCCCGTGGGGGCCGTGTATTACGGTTATCAGCAGCAACAGCCAAGGTCAATCCACTGCTGGATGAAGGCTTCCTCCCTCACCCCCCTCCCTGAGTCGTAGCCCCCGTTCACAATCCAGCGACGTTGAAACAATCCACATAGCACCTGCACGTGATGTCATTTCATCGCTCCATCTCCCGGATGAACGTCCGCCCCCGGATCCGGTTCATTCCTCCGGGCCATCTTTTTTCCCCATTGTGTTGGTCAGTTATCTGGCCACCACTCCGTTACTGTGTTGTTATTATGTATGCCCTATTGTGTAGTATTGTGGCTACTCATGCTATTATTATTAATATAGTACGTTGAACTCGTTGTGTTATGCGTGTGTCGTTAAGCGCCCTCTGTCTGATTAATAACCAGCGCATCTTAATTGACATTGCTGGAACGCGAGAGGGGAGGAGGGTGGAGCTGTGTAAGGGACAGCAGGTAATTAAAGCACTTTATCAAGGCATTGACACCAGAATATCTGTGTGTAGCTATACACAATACAAAGACAAAGGTCCCTCGTATAGCCTTAACAGACTGTAGGCTCAAGGGCTGTTAATGAGCGCGTATAAAGTACAGCACACGAATGGGTGGGTGGCTACCACCCTGCCCGGCCGCCTTTGTCTCCCTAGTTGCGATGTTTACACACGGCACCAGGTACTCATTGGAGGCTGAGTTAATCTAGGGGAGGCGCACGACTGATTCAGAAAAGCGTCACTGGTGTTGGTGGCCTTCAGCGGGACTCGAACTTGGGGAGCGAGTTTTGTAGCGCAGGGCACTAACCGCTGCACCACCGCTCCCCACACACACGAACACACACGTATGTACACACACGTGGCGGTCATCAACATACCGCGCGTGCGTGGAATATCACCACGGTGCATGTGTGAGGTGATTGCGTTCGCCGTACACGCGTAGCGATTTCATACATCGCACATGTACGACCCCTTCTGACGATCCACTGCTGGATGAGGGCCTTCCCACGCTGTGCGTATTTGACCGCCATACTTCACCAACCAGGGATCGTAATATACAATATCACAGTACTAAAATGCGGAGTATTATCGTTGTTTTTACGGTTGTTTACCCGGCAAAAGCCTCATCGAAGCTCGTCACTCTTTGTCACGAGGTGCTGTCAGGTTTTCACGGTGAGTAATTTGCTGGTAATTTTTCGAGCAAATTTTGACCGTGGCACACGCTGGCCTCCTCCGGCTTGATTGACGTCAGGGCGGTCGTTAACGTCCACTGTGCGGCGGGCGGCGAGTCGTGTTATTACGGTTATTACGCGGCCCAGTAATGATCTTTACCCGAAACATTAAACCCCGTAACGAGCGGAGAACACGGTATCGCTAGGATTGTTCTTAAGAGCTGCTCTTTCGGGATAGACGCGTCGAGCGTTCCTCCTCCTCTGTTCTTCGCGACGTTTCGCCTCCCACGTTGGATGAAGGCCTCCCAGAGCCAGCACGATCTCTCACGATCTTGCCATCGTACCATATAAACATTACAATTACATTCACCATTAATCATATATTCATCCATTTTCAATCTGCCGCTTTTCCTGGCGAGCGTCACGTGACGCATATTTGCACGCTTACCCCCGTACAGCGATCCCCCGGATAGCCTTCAACAGAATCGTGGGGCAAGTGCTGTTAGCGAGCGCCTATGAAGGCCGGCACGACACACGCGCACACATAAGTACAGTCACAGGCTGCGTGTAACGCGCGCGCGTGTGCGTTGCCCCGTCCCGGGAGAGAGTGGCGCTTGTCTGGCCGCCTTTGTCGGCCTGCGGGGTAATGTGATCTGTTTGTTTTTGTTAGGACCCAGTGCATTTTAAGCGCCGTACATTGGCTGTTAAAAGCCAAGTGCAATGTTTTGGGCATTAGGCGGGTGTCAGAGCAGACGCGCGCTCCAAGCGGAGGCCGCGGGTTGGTGGTGCGCTCGTGTGCCGCGGTAACGACGTAACGAAATTACCAACACGTTAGAAAAATATAATTTCTACGCGAGCCCGAACATTTTTGAGATACCTCGGTATATTTACACAGGTATGAATAATGGCTGTTGATTTTTTTACTCACCACCCCCCCTCGACCATTAAATTAAAGGTTATATTAAAATAAAAATCTGTAGAAATGGTGCTAAATTAATGAGGGTAATAAGTTGAGATCCTGTCATTGTTGCGTGCAGGTGTGTTTAAAAAAAATCTAAATATCGGGCTTAATAAAATTAAACGTAAAGCTTACATTTTCTGGAGGCTAAAACTGTAGGTGATTTTAAAAGTGGCGGCTGTGCATTAATACAATCACTACACTTTATAAACCGCAAAAAAACAGCTTTCAGAAGTCTATTTTAACAGTACGTGGGAGGCATTACGTTTCGTGTGACTTTTTGGCTTACCGACGTGATTAAGAATTGTATACTTATTCAAGATTAAGCCTCGCCTCTTATTAAACTCTGTCAGTGGCCATTTAACAGAATTAATTTCTTTACACGTATATTTACTTCGGTAACAACCGGTCAAGTGTGATGGATTTGACCGTGCTGTCTTTGCCCAGGCTGCAGTCGTCAACTTAAAGCCTTCGCTCGAGCCGCGCGGCAAGCGTGCGACGCGAGCGCTCGGCGCGTGGTTTGGCCGCGGCCCAACACGTCGGTGGTTTTGAACGCGGCGAGAAGGCTTCGCCCTGCCTCGCGCCGCCGCCGTCGTCAGTCGGCGCTGAATTTCCCGAGGCCCCCTCTCTCTCGGTCGGCGAGACCCAAAGCGCGAGCGGAGGCTCCGAGCGCCGTCGTTCCTCCCCCCCCCACCCCCCACCCCGGCGCACTTGCACACACGCGTGACACGTGCATCTGAGCAGACTGACGTTCTCCAAATCCCATCCGACAACATTACTTTAGCATTTCAGTTTACCTGTTCCGTTGCATTTCGTTTAAATGTGAGCTGTTTTCTTACAGGAAATGTGCTTCTTTTTTATTCCGAACAAAAATGTTTAATGAAAAAGGACCCCGTGCACACTCTTAAGCGATGACGTTGCTCTGAAACTGATATATAACGTAGCTTCTCACTTCTCAGAGATTCGAGGCTCACATTCAGTAAAGTACACTTATTTATGTTTCCTTATTTTATGAAGAGTGCATTTTAGCCACCAAACAAAATAGTAAACCAATGATAATTTACAGATGTTTGTTAATCTATGAATGGAGACATCCCCACACCGTGTCAACCATGGGGGGGCGGGGGGGTGTTCAGCCATACTTCACGCTGGTCAGTGCAGGTTATAGAAAAAGTGGAGGTGGGGTTCCGGACAGGTTCACATATGACTCCCCACTTCATGTTATCCGGAGCCAGGAATCAAACTCAGGGTGCCGGTTTGATATCGTAGTGCGCCAACCACGGCACCGACGCTCCTACCTTGAGGTATCACAGTTGTTGATTTTCATTCGAGATGTGAGAATGAGTATCGATGCGTGGGTTAGCGTAGTTTCCTTGAACATAATCACACGTGCTTTGCTGTTCATACCGCGGTGAAGCCCCGCGCTGTCATTCGTGAGAGTCGAACGCTGCGCGCGCCAGCATTTTAGTCAAAAGTCCCATTTGACGAAGGTAACCTGAATGGACTTGAGCGGCGTCCAAAATTGTGAATTCATAATGCAATCCGAGCCAATTAATATCACCTACAACTGCAATAATGGTGTAATTGTTACTTTTGTATGCATACAATTATGCAATTATTCGAAGCAGTGTAATTATTCACGTATTAATTTTTCTATTTAAAAATGTGTAATAATATTGTTGTAATTAATCCGACTCGGTTTTTACACACTCAATATTCTGATTCCAAAAGCACTCAAACATCTGCGCGACTTCCGTTTCACAGCAGGTTGCAGAGTTAGCGGTGCCGAGTACGCGCAGTGTGGCGAAAGACTTCCCGTCATAATCATAAGCGTGTGGTTTTCGCGTTGACCATATTTTCCGGATTACAAGACGCTCCGGATATTAATCCGCGCCACAAATTTGTGCCAGGTTCCAACACAAATCCGGTCATACGCACAGACGCGCGGACCTTGCAGATTACACGACGCACCCTCAACATTTTTCTTTAAAACGCAGTTGTTGGCAAAAGTAGGCTCTTTTGACGCGGGAGAATACGGTAGACGCGCGGGCGCGCACACGCACGCACTCCGATCGGCGTCGAAGGGGACGGTGTTGAAATCCGGCCCATCTCGCCTCCTCGTTCACACGTTCAAAAACCCGCCGTTACAAATCCCCGCTGCTCCCAGCAATAATGGAGTTAAGCCGAGGCCGTCAAACACGGTTAATTCGCCCCGTGACCGATTCCTTCGCTCCGCCCGCGCCGCGCTCACCTTTCTGGGAAGGCGAGCTTCCCCCCCGGGCGCCGGCCGTTTGAGGTTCCAATCAGGAGTGGGTCGGACGGGAGAGGAAAGGAAACGCACGTGCACGCGCCGACACGGGCGCCGCGACGTTGCTCTCGTGAGTGTGCGTGTTGTGTTCATAGGTGCTACTACTCGCTAACGGCACTTGACCCTACAGCATGTTAAAGCTATACGGGGGATCTTTGTCTTTGTGTTGACCCTACAAGTCTGTTAGGGCTACACTGGGGATCTTTGTCTCGGTTGATCGCATTGGGCAGTGGTAGTGTAGCGGTTAGCGCGCTGAGCTACGAACCCGGTGATCCGAGTTTGATTCCCACCCACGGTCAAAACAAGTGATGATTTTCTGAACTGGTCCTGGGCCTCCCATAGGTCGACTCGACCTCAAATGAGTGCCAGGTGCGATGTGTACACATCAGCACTATGGAAATTAAGGTGGCCGGCTGTGGTTCTGACCACACCACGTGCACTGTGCCAGTCTTCATAGGTGCTTGTTAAGAGGATTTTTCCCAACAGTCTGTGCCTCTGAGTCTTTGAACGAATACTGTGCACGTCATAAATTGTAAATTACTTAATTTTTTTGTTTTAAAATGTAATTCTCATCAGGCCTCATGGTGTTAATAAGTGTTGTCTCAAAACTCTTATAATGGACTCTGTCTCTTTGGCCTGTCGATTTACATGCCATGAAGCAGAGTCTTCACCCAAAGTATCACCTATTATGTTTCCTCAACAGGCCACAGTGTTATTGACGAATGGTGCTGGCTTTGCCATATCGCAGCCTATCCGTGTGGGCGTACGTACGTGTGTGCTTGTTTTTAGAGCGAGTACGCTGTGTTAAGTTCGCTGACGGCAGCGACAGACTGGGGTCTGGCAGAGTTCGCAGAAGCAAGAAGGAACAAAAAAATAAGATCATTTATAATTGCCTGCAGAGCTGATTGTGTGAGCTTGTTATGGCAATTAAGGTGCAAAATGCAGAAATTATATTCTGACTACCGCAAGATAATTGGGTTTCCAGTAAGATTGTAAGGGGAGAAAACTTTGTGGAATGCAATGTTCTGTCAGTTTTTTTCCCTGAATATAGTTGTAACTTTTGCAAGTCACATGAGCATTTGATAGCAATACCAACAGCATTGACCCTTTCTTTCCTAGACTGCTACGTACATTATTACTAGTATCGTTACATATGTTGCAGCGGTATAGAATTCATCATTATCATTCACCGTCATCATTCACCTTCATCATTCACCTTCATCCATCCAGCCATTGTCAGAAACCGTTTAATCCTGTACAGGGTTACGGTGAGCCGGAGCATATCCCGGCAAACACAGGGTGCAGGGCAGGGCTATACCCAGGATGGGACACCAGTCCATCCCCACAGTCCCTTGATGATGGCAGAGTCTCGCGAACACGTTGCGTTTGTTGACGGGGCGAGCGCGCGTTTCTAGCCGATCCCGCACGAGGACATTGGTGCTCGCCTTTGCCAGGCGCTGCCAAGCTGTGCCAGGCTCCGGTTGGTGACCCACAAAGCCAGCATTACCTTTACGGTGGTGACTGAGAGCGCGAGGGCCGCGGTTCCGGAGCTTACGACTGCACTTGGCTGTTAGACGCGGCCGAGCGGTGTGCGCGTGCCGCTTTTATTTGTTCACATCGATGGCTATTGTTGTTACTATTATTCTAGGCTGGAGCAGAATGACAATTCACAAGGGCCGGTGTGGTCACGCGGATTGCGTGCTCTCGAGGAAAGCGCAGATGATGATAATAATAATAATGGGTGACAGTGACGAGACATGGTGATAAACATCCCTCATTGCCGCATTGCTGGAAGCTTGGTAATGTTATCACTTGTAGTTTTTGAAAATTCAACGGTGAAAAAACTTTATTAAATTTAAACAACCGTTTACTCTACTTTAAACAGTAGGTACATAATGCTGCCGATTTGCCAATCCGCTGCTGGATGAAAATCTGCCCATGCTACATTAGTCATTGGGGGGGGAATGTTTGACCATACCTCACCGTGCTGGTCAGTGGTGGGTTCATTGAAGAGGTGACCCGTGCCTGGTTTGAATATCAGTTGACGACGACAACGCTGCCGAGCCGTACTCGAACCACTACGCTACTGCTCCCCCGCGCAGCAGCAGGGATGTGAATACATTAACGACGGCGATGGTTTGGATCAACTCGGTGTTAAAGGTGACTTCACCAACATCGCAGCCCTCGTCACAGCAGGCCACGATTGGCCGTGCAGTTAGACGTTAAAACCGGTTTGAAATCAACCCTTGAAATGCGTCGTCCCCACCCCCGGGCCTCAAGCAGCAACACGTTCATTCTCAAACATTTCCGTTGCGTTACATTATTGCTGAGATAACACGTGTTTTTGACATGTTTTATTATCGAGAGACAAATTGTTGCGCTAGTTACGCATGAGGTGGGTTTAGCTTTTTGCGCTCCACGCTGGTAACCAGGCAACCCGAGTTGGATTCCCAGCCACAGCCGACATTGGTGGTGAGTGTGGCATCTGAACCGGTCCTGGGTCACCCCCCCCTGTCACCGACCCGCAATTGACCAGTGTGGTGAAGTTAGGCCACGCTACCCCTGTAATTGACAAATTCACGTCAAACATTTATGCAGACAATGCTCTGTATCATCAGTGGAGTTGGCGATCCCATTAATATGGAAAACATTTACCTTTTAAATAGTTTTAACTATCTTCGTGAGAATTGTGCTGACGTCAGGTCACCAGATGAAGACATTTACAATTAGAACTCTACAGCTAGCCGAGCATCACTCTGTGTCAGAAAATAAATGGCCCTGTACGAGGAGGTACCCTGTGATGGACTGGCGTCCCACCCTGGGTATATCCCTGCCTTGCGCCCTGTGTCTGCCAGTATAGGCTCCGGCTCACCGCAACCCTGTGCAGGATTAAGCGGTTTCTGACAATGAATGACTGAATGTACGAGGAGGATGTCATAGAACTACTTCCGAGGTCAATTCAATAGTAATCTCTATCTGCACTGAGGCCACACCTTTCCTATGCCTTGCCAACAGTGGTCGTCGCATGTCAATAAAATATATCTATCTAGGTTTGGACGGCTCGACGCGCGACAATTGCTCTTAACAGCAGCTCTTTTCGGGGTAGCTGTGTCGAGCGTTCCTCCCTGTCAATCAACCTTGAACAGAAACGGTAAATCTTGGCGTAAACATCCAACGGGCTGTGCGGCGGCAGTAGCGACGAGACGCGCCACCGCGAGGCTCTCTCCCGCGTCGTTCCCCCCGGAAAGCGCCGGCACGCCCACCTCCAGACGTTCGGATCAAGCGCTCTCGCGTCGCCGATAATCATCTCCCGCCGCCGCGCTGACATCTCGAGGCCTGCGAAGGCTCACGGCCCTGCGCCCAGGACGACTCGTGCGCAGGGGGCAGAGGGAGGTAGTCTGATTTTTTTTTTACTTCGTCTTCTTGAGTTCTGTCTTTTTCCACCGGCCTTTGCTTAAAAATCACGGGTGATTTCCCATGCAGGCATGGCCCGCGTGAGAACATTCCGGCGGAGTAATTTAATTACCAGCGTCTGCATGATAAGCAGAGCTGCCCAGAGGCCTTGCTGTGCTTGGGTGTGTAGGATTGTGCGTGTGTGTGTGTGTGTTGGGGAAGGGGCAAGTGGTAGCATAGCCCTACGTGCACTGCGTTATGAAACTGGAAACCTGAGTTTGATTCCCGGTTACGTTTAACATGACCGGCGAATATTTTCACCGGTCCCAGGTCTCGATTTGGGCAACTGATCCTTGAATGAGTATTTGGCGCGGTGTTAAAGCAACGACGTTGGGGAGACAACGGTGGCTTGGCATAGTGCTCGCCGTACCTTTTCCTCGTGCCAACCTTCGTAGGTACTCGCTCACAGCAATTGTACGTAGCAACTCGGAGGAGCATCGCTCATTCCCTTCCCAGATCACTTCTTGAAAATGACTCATACTGGTCTCTTGAGTTCTCACCTGGTCAGACAAAACAAACTTGACTCTCACCCATCTCCAGCTGAGCCGAGGGGTGCACTCAAACACTCTTGCCCCCGTTATCTTCCCTCCAAGCCCTCGTCATCCCCAAATGTCCTGGGACCAGCCGGTGGGCGTGCGGTTTGTGGTCACACGGTCGTACGACGGGTGGGTGCCCGCGGAGGCTGCGATGGTTGGGCAGGAAGAGGGTGCGCGTCTCCTGAATAAACACAGGAATTAAGACGGGCCAGTACTTACAGCGAGCCTTAGGAACGGACCGCTGGGATTTGTTTTTGACCGCCGTGTTGAATTGAGTCTTGAGCACCGGCATCTGGAAAATATATGTTGGGAAAACGCGAGATGCCCCCTCGCCGTCTCGGCAACGTTTCTTCCTGTTAAACCTGACCCGACGCCTTGCGTGCACACGCACGCACGCTCACACGCACACTCACACGCACACGAGGACGGACATACACAGGTACACGCAAATGCACACATTCGCACACATGCTGGCATGCGTTAACGTAAACACATGCACGCACAAGACATACACACGGGCACGCGCGCAAACACGTGCACACACACTCGCACGAGTGCAATAGTGCATGTACACCGGTACACACATGTAGGCACGTGAATAAGCGCACACACAAGCTGGCGTGCACGCACACAAACATACGCACACTACTCGCAGAAACACACACATACAAGTCCACGTGCGGTGGCTTACCGTTCATTCGGACATCCCCCCCCCCACGCCGTGGAAGGTGAGCTCTGTAGCGGTGAACTCGAAGTGAACGCTGTGTCCAGCCACGGCTGGGTTTGCTGTGAGTCGGCGGGTCTTCTGCTCTCATACGTAGTGTACCGTATATCTAGACACAAAGTGTACTTTCTTTAAAATCCAACAGTAAGTTGATTTTTTTTATTAGTACGGATCGAGGTTTGCAGCCTTAATTTGTGTGTACAGCGTATTCCCCAAGAGATGCTCGTGTAAACTGAAGCCTCTATTTGGCAACGTCCTTTATATTTGTGTGTACAGTTTATGTAATGCACCAATTAGTACGGGTGTCACTGATTGACATTGAGGTGCAATCGGTGGTGATGTTGAGACAAGTGCCATCATACCTTCTAGCCATTGATATAATTTCACACGTCATATTTAATGGAACGATGCAAATTGATTCAGCCACATTTAGTTATTTAGATTAAAAAGTGGATTTGTTTGCGGGATGTCATGCAGGTTTCCACCTCTCTGGT
>JAZEWU010000016.1:7789536-7801418 GCA_036362915.1 Geotria australis
TGTTTTTGCCTAAATGAGAAAGCGGCAAAATGAGAAATCGAAAAATAAAAATAAAAGGCCTGTGCACAGAGCCGCTTGCCAACACGTGGTTTGGGCCCCATAACGCGCGCGCCATCTTTTACATCGCGTGGTGTTTCGTGAGCGTCAGTCGAGTCGAGGGGGTCCCCGTTGTTAATGTGGCACATGTGACGGTACAAACACACGGTCGGAATGAAAGGGTCCCCCACGTTTTCATGACAGCGGCAAATTTAGCGGATTTCTGTATTAACAAAGAGACGGCAGCCTCCCGGCGGGAGTTTGCAATTAGCAGACGATTGGTCTAGACTGCAGTTACCCCGGGCATTGTCGATCCGCTCTTCAAAGTGGGGATGCAAAAGGCCACGCCGACTAATCCCTTGCTTGCGTGCGTCTTGCGATGCTGCTGCTGCTATCTCCACTCCAGAGCCCCCTCCCTCACACTTGGTCTGTACAAAGACAAAGTTCCCCCAGAGAGCCTTGCACACTGTAGGGTTAGGTGCTGTTCGCGGAGAAGCACCTTTATAGAAGCCAACTCGACACATGAGGAGAGTGTCAGGCCAGCATCACGCCCGGCCGCCTTTGTCTCCCCAGCGCTGATGTTTACGCACACTGCATCAGTCGACCTGGGCGTTGGGCAGGACTGGTTTCAGAAATAGCCGTGAGCGGGAATTGAACTTGCATCGCCGGGTTCGTAGTTGCAGCGTGCTGACCGCTACACTACCGCTGCCCTCACACGAGCGCACGGATGGAGCATGCTTGCTGTTCTGTAGCGAACCGCATCCCCCCCCCCTCCCCTATCTTCTTTCTTTCGGTCTCCTTCAGGGTTAATCGCCGTCTTTCTTGCATTTAAACCACAAAAGAATGAAAGGCAAGCCTTTGCCATTTAGTAAAAAAAAATAGGGAAAGTTACAAAAACGTCTCCCTCCAGGCGCTAGGCTTGTCCTCCCTCCTCTCTGCCTCGCCCTTTTCTAAACCCGCCCGGCCACCCTCCCAGTCCTCCTTCCTGTTCCTGCCCCTCTACTCCCCGCGAGCGAGCGTCGTGTCTTGTGCCCCATTCTGCTCTGTACCTCGGCACCCCGGCTCCTGCATAGGAGGAACACGGACGGACAGCTTGAGAGGAGGGGAGCCGATTGCTGGCCTCGCTTCAACAGAGCGAGCTCACTGAGCACGAGCCATGATTGAGAATTCAAAATTGAACACGTAACTCTACTGCTCTTTGTCAATCCACTGCTGGATGAAGGCCTCGCCATGCCACGTGGGGTCACTGGGGTTGATCGAAGCAGGATACCCCGCCTTGCTGAGGGCAGCTGGCCTGGAATATCTGTAATATTTTTCCCGGCACACTAAAGGGAACCGTGTTTTGTCATTTGTGTAATAATACACAACTCTAGCCTACGCGTTTACACATAGTGCTCCCCCCCCCAACTCCACGGCTCGTGTGAGAGAATTCTACCGCCCGTGAAATATCCTTGTTATTCATACCTCAGAGAGGTGGCAACCCTCTTGACCAGCCTAGGCCGTGCGGATTGCGGATTGCGTGACGGGGGCCCGCGACGACGGCCGTTGTGACCCACACGAGTATGCAAAGCGTTTTCTGCGTCGATTCGTAACGGCGACGTCGTGGCACCGCCGCCCCGCGCGCGACGATGATGACGACGATGATGCACGAGCTGGCTTATCGCGTCGCCCCACAGGTCGACGATCGCGGTGCCGCGCTAATGTCGCGGCGACTGCAACGCGGAGCGTCTCCGCGACTCCGACGCCGTTGCCCTTTGGGCTGCGTTGCGGACGGCGCTGTCGGGCACCGTTTATTATCGAGTGCGGCGAGAAACCGATCCGTTGGAAATGAAGTCGTCCGTTCGCAGCGTCGCAGCGAGCGGCGGTGGCGGGGGGTTGGTGGTCCGTGCAGGGAAGGGCACGCCGTTGGTGATGTGACGTGGTCGCGAATCCGGCTAGGCAAGCAGAGGATGGGGCCTCCAACGATCATCAAACTCCCCATGGATAAAATGCAAAAAAGCACGTAAATAAATAGCATTTTAAAATGCTGGTTATTACAAAAAAATCTGCAAAAGTTGTTCCTGATAAGTGTTAGTTATGTACAGCAGACATCATCATTGCCCTATTACGCTGATGCCCGTGATTTTCCTGACTTATTCCATAGGTGAGCCGTACTCTAACCTAAACAACAGCCGCGTCTTTGACACGCAAACGCCGCTAACGTTTCCCCCACCTTCAAATCAAATCGATCGATCCATTAATTTATCGATTGATTAATTCATTAATTGATCAGCCTTTTGAAGGTATCGACGGAGGCTTGGCGCGTCGTTTCCGGCTCGCGGGGCCCGGCGTGCGCGAGGGCCTCGCCGCGAGGCGCGCGCCGCGGCGGCGGCGGCGACGGCCCAATTAGGCCTCCGCGCGACATCCATCACGATCCATCATCGTTGACTGCACCTGCTCGCTTATTTACCAAAATGGCAGCTTCTCATCGCAGGGCAATGAGCCTTAGAGTGCGGTAATTACGTAAATGATGCTTGAAGAGATTCCAGCTGCCTGCCGCTAGTCTGGTCTCCCAGCGTGCCCGCTAATGGTCCCTTCCTGCGGTCCGCTTCGTTGGAAACGTAACCCCGGCTGCCAAACGGCGTCAGGAACTGACCGTCCACTCCCTGTGGGTGGGTATTTTTTTTTTCCGCCCCTGTAATGGTTGGGATACTTTTGCCACTGGCAAACGTGTCATTTGTCAGCCGCAATTATATTGGGAGTTGCCGGGATGATCCTGTTATCACCGGCCATCGGTGTCAACACCTGTGCCGTGATCTTTTATTTGTTGAGCGTCGCGATAATAACCCTCGTCCCGTTTTTCGTAAACGGCTCAATAATCGCGCCGACTCTGCTCGTCGACGCTCACGTTCGTGTTATGGTCGCAACTTTTATTATCCGTCACATCTCTCATAAACATCATCATCCGGGAATGTCTGCCGTCACCACCTGTCACCGTTATCACCACCGTCCTCCGCCCCAGGGGCCTGGCGTTGAGTCCTCATCAACTCCTGGTGGGCCGCCGTCTTCTTTTTATTATTATTATTCCCCTCCTTCCGAGGGGGATTTTCTCGCAAAGGTCACGGCGGCTTTCGCGGCCGGGGCGGCCCGAATATACGCGGGGATCAGCGTGGGCAGCCTGGGGCCCTGGCCTCCCTTAACCCGAGCTCGCGGCCACAAACACAACTGCGGATAAAGAAAATTGCAGCCTCGCGAAATGAGTTTCGTCGCCTGACTGACGAGCGGGCCGCTGCCGTCTCCGTGACGGGGTTGGTGACAACCCCTCTCGGGGTTTCCGACGCCAACATTCCATCAATTGTTGGAAATTTGGAAAGTAACAAAAAAAGCCAGCCCCATTACAAATAGGTGCGAGACCGGTTTGGTCAACGCATCCGTTGTGGGCTTCTCTTTGGGGACGATGAAGACATTGGCTTCATCGTTCTCGTCTCCCCTGTGCCGGTTTCTTTCTTCCATCTCGCGTTGCACACCTACTACCTACGTTTATTGCCCGGTAGCCGCTGGGTGAGGGCCCCTGCAACGCCGTGCGGATCATGGGGCGTATTTAGCCATACTTCACGTTTTTGTCGGTCAGGGTTGGTTCATAAATCTTTCCCTTGGAACCGATTCAAATATTACACGCAGCTGACGCTCACTGCGGCCGGGAATTAAACTTGAGTGACGTGCCGGTTGGTGAATACACGAAGCATAGACGTGGGAGTGTAAAATACAACACATCAATATATTTGAATTCCCTGCTTACCAAGTAGCAGTAACATGAACCTACAGGGTGCTCCTGATGTCTTGAGTCCCCCATTTAATTGGCCACTATTATTTTTTTCCTTTGTTCATTCATTTCTGTTTTAAATGTCCCTTGCGTATTTATTCCAGACGGCCGTTACGAGTTCATATTCTGTTCAGCGGCTTGTAGTGAGCACACGGGCTCGTGAAAGATCACAAACCGGAAAACAACTATGAAATGAGGGTCACAATACATGTGGACCACCCCGTACAACCTGCTACGCCGAGGCTGAACCCCACCCGGGATTCGAGATCTGACGAGATCGCGCGCTTTTTGCGGATGGTTTGCTCCCCGGCTCTCACATTAACCCCAGTTGTATATATCCTCCGTTTAACATAACGGCAGCGGCAGTAGAGATGCCTAATTAAACAACCTTTCATTAACAGGCCCTTGATTGAAGTCCACCCGACGCTCAACGGGGCGGGAGGGAAGCTCGCTTCGCCCGGCGTCGGTAATTATCGCAGCTATGAAGATATAACAGCGCGACGCTGCTAATGATGAGGTGGACAAGTTCAGGCTTGCGGCGCGCGCTATCCCGGTCGGCCACGTGGGAGGACTGTGCTTCTGTACGTATGGATGTACCGTCTGTGCTACAGCAGCTCCGGCGTTACGGTTCTTTCCGAGCATGCCCACCAAGTGCATATGTTGTTGCCGGTTTAAACGGCCGCGATCCGGGTTGACCCGGGTTGGCCGGTTGCCCCCCAATGGTGGGGCTGTTGGGGCAGAATTTAACGGTCGGATGCACTTCCTGATACCAACGCCCTTTAGTCGGAGGATCTTCAAATCGTAATTTGTCTGGAACGTCCTACCGGGAGTGCAAGACTCCAGACCTCTTTACCGAGGCAGACCCTTCTGGGAGTGCTAGATTCCAGACAACGTAGCTGTGGGGTTCGTTGGGACATGCAAACCCCTCCACGATGGAAGGTTGCCATCCATGAGGAGGGGTGCATATGAACAATAATCAGACCGTGGTAGGTACACATATAGTCCCTTAGTCGATCCACTGCTGGATGAGGGCCTTCCCGTGCAGTGCGGGTCATGGGGGGGGTCATTTGATCACACTTTGCCTGCTGTTTTGTGAAGGTTTGGTGACAATGGCAAGTGCAGATGTAGGAGGATAGGAGTACAGGACAACGATGTATTTTGGACCACAGTGCAAGCTTTTAACCCGACTGACAGTGTAGCAGGATTTTAACCAGAGTCCATCATCATTTACGGATTGTAAAATGTATACCAGTTAGTCACCAGGAATTCACCAGTGGTTGTCCAGCTTTCGATATACCTGCCCCTGCCATAGCAACGTGGAATCTTTTGTACAGAACCATGAATGGAGAGGAGTGGCGTCCGGAGCTTCGTATAAGCGTGGGCACACTTTGACCTTTTATAAGTAGCGATAATGCGGCGTTTGTAAACTAATCGGTTAAGCTGTTACAGAAAGCCGAATTTGCGTATTACAGTGCCCTCTGTCACAGAGATTTTGATTCGTTCATAAACCCCATATGGTTACAAGCACTCTTTTGTTGCTGTGCGCGCTCCCCAGCTCCCCGTCCCCCCATGCAGGCCTGCTGTCCGTTCGTCTGTGACGTGGATTATAATGATTGAAATAATGATGTGTCAAATTCATATTCCCTTTGTTTCTATGTTATTCCTTCCGATGTGCTTTAATGCTTGCAATTCGGCGCAGATTTTAATCCTGGCGATTTAATAACCGCGGTCGCAAAAAAAAACGGCTAGGTCTCCCTTGCGAAAGATGATCGTTCGAATACTCAGCCTTGATCTTTCCACTGCTGGATAAAGGCCTCCCCAAAGCCGTTGCTATCTTTCACGGTACCACGAAGCGAAAATAATTTTAGCTGATCTTCCCGTCACGTGTCCTCTTCCACCCTGATTACGTTTCTCAGCAGTCCGTATGGAGTCTACCTTGTGATGTTCTCTGAACCGCGTGCTCCCCTTCCTGTCTTTAAATGTAATTCGAAGCATACACCTTTCCACGTTTCTTTTCGCACTTTCCAATTTTTCCTCAATTTCTTTACCATTACCCGCGTCCGTGATTCATAACAGCTAATATATGTTTATTCTGCATGCAATGATCCTTTTGACTAAGCGCGTCGTGTTGCGTTCGGCACGTTGCTCGGTCGCTTTCCAAGAGCGCCCTCGATCGCGGCCCCGTGCGCCTCTTCGCCCGGACCGCGCGGCTGAACGCGACGCGTGCGCGAGAGACGCATTGCCCCATTTGACGGCAGCGGAACAACAATCCGCTCTCGGCCAGCATATGCACGAGCAGATTGTTGCGGAGACGTAAAGAATGTGCCGTATTTGATGGCAGCGCGATTGCGCCATAGGTCTTCTCGATGGGGCCGCCCGTGAGCGAGCGTGCGCGCGCAAACAGCAACGGATGACATTTTAACGCGCTCGCAGAGAGGCGCGATGCTTTTTTTCCCCCTCTCCCTTTTTCATAGAAATCTTTACGATGCGACACAAATCTCGCGCAACTTGAGTTGGGCGCGGGGTGGGGGGGTTAGCGCTCGGTGCTTGTGTCTGCTTGCGCGGCGGCATTGCCTGGGCGCTGGCGGCGGTGGTGGGGGGCGCCACGCGAGCGTCAGCCTCGCGGCCGTCGCCCGCCACCTTATTAAGGGCGGCGCGATGTGCGGCACAAGGGGCCGAGTCGCGGCTTGATTGATGAACGGATTATTACAGATGCCCGATAGACGGAGAGGGGTGGGCAGAGTTGAGTCGGGAGATTAATGAACGGGTTGGAGAGCCACAATCAATCAAAAACGATGGGAAGAGAGAGAGAGAGAGTGTGTGAGAGCGAGAGACAGAGGGGAAAAAATAGATTTTGCAGCTGAAATAGTATTTTTTGTGCGCGTGTGACATTGGAGTCAAAGCCTGCTGCAAGAGTAATATGAGGCAATATTGTCGAAGAGCAATTAATAATACTCTGCAATCCTTTTCAAATCCACTGCTGGATGAAGGCTTCCAAACACCATCTCAGTCATGGGAGTTGTTTCATCACACTTCACCGCAATAGCCAGTGCGGCCTGGAATCGAACTCACGTCGCCAGTTTCACGGCGTTGTGCGCTGACCGCTGGGTCCCCTGTGGAATGGTGTGTGACTGCTAAATTCATCTCTTTAAGCCGGCTCGCAGGAGGTATCTAAACCATAATTTACTCTCTCTCTCCTCGACAGGTTTACCACGGTCCCAGAAAATGTTAGGGTCTGAGTCAGGTCCTCTGTGTGCCGTGATTTTTTTTTGTAACCCCTATAAATCATGGGACAAAATAAAACCCACAGCCCAGACGGAGCAGGCAAGGTGCATGCATCCTATTCAGACGTGCATTCCTATCACACAAACAAAGTTTGCATTTTCTAAGAGACTCACGTTTCATTTCCTGCCGCGGCTAGCATAAGTTCCGTGTAATATTTTAATCGGTCTTGAGGGAATGATTTTGAAACCATTCCTGGATGCCCTCGCTTCATCAATCCTCACCGACCAGTGTGGTGAAATGTGGTCATACAACTCCTGTTATTGACATAATAATAATATTACATACAATTAATAACACGCATATTAATTGCATTTTGAAGATATGTATTCGAAGAGAGAATGACTCAGAGGTGGGAAGTAGCACTGTCTGCGCACAGTCCCAAATTACCAGGTTCGATCACAGCCTTCTGCACCCCAGTGACCGAACCTTCCATCCCAATGTGAGCACGTGATGCGGGGACCTCTTGGGTTGACTCGGCCTCTCACGAGCACCCAGCTAAGGCCCTTACCCCACAAGGCCCTTCACTTCTAATCACACCGAGGCCCTTAATCGTTTAGTTTTTTCGAAATTCACGCTTAACTTTTCCCGATCGAGATTTATGGCAGGTGCCGTGAACCAGTGGATTAGTGCTGAACCCGCGGACAGTAATCGCGTGGGCGCGTGCTCTCGATTGCTTCTCCAGACGTGCGCCAGGGATGTTTATTTATCACGTTGCCTGGATTTTTTTTCTTCCCGTTCTCCCATCATCCACCATCGCCCCGGCGGCTCGTACGGCAAGTGGCTGCCTCCCACCTGCTGCTGCTACCGCTGCTGGTCGTCAGCTGTAGCCCGTCACGTGGCTTTAGCGGTTATAACGCGCCCGAATAACTCGCTGCAATCCCGCACGTGCAAAGATCCCCCCCCCGTGCAGCCTTCAGACTGTAGGGTCAAGTGCCGTGAGCGAGCACCTATGGAAGCCGACACGGCACACGAGGGGGGTGGGTGGTCAGCACCACGCCCGGACGCTTTTGTCTCCCTAGTGGCAATGTTTACACAACGCACCAGGGTACTCATTTTGAGGCTGAGTCGACCTTGAGCAGGCCCACGACCGGTTCAGAAAATCGTCAGTGGTGTCGGCCGTGAGCGGGATTCGAACTTGGGTCGCCGGGTTTTGTAACACAGTGCCGCGGTTTCCCACCCTCGAGGCACGAATATGACCTTTTCAATTATTATTGTCTAGAAATAATGTACACCCTAAATTGTCTCTCCCTTTGTCAACTCACTTCTGGACGAATGGCTTCCCATGCCGTGTTGGTTGTGGGGGAGTGTTTGACCAAAGCTCACCACCGCCAGTCGGTGCAGGCGAGCGAAGGAGCAGGCATAGGCCTATAGGCCCAGTTCAGATATCACTTGTCACCCAGGTTAGCTTTGGTCGGGGATTAAACTCAGGTTGTTTGGGTTAATTGCACAGTGTACAAACACTGTATACTGCCGATAACATGAATTACATAAATGTATCAGACCCCGTGTGTGTATTAACGGTCTATCGATACATTATACGTCTGGCAGGTCTATTGCATTGTTTCCTAGCTTATATGAAGTTATTTGGAATGATGTCCTAATGGTAACGACTAACTGTATTGACCACACGTGATGTCACTATATAGTGTATAATACAATTGCATCTGGTAGAATTCCTCCAAATGTATTGTGTATTATGCCTTGGGTTGCCACCTGTCCTGGTTTTCCCAAGATCGTCCTGTTTTTGAGGTAGCTACCTTAGGAAATCTGTAAATTTTTCCAGACCACTGTCAATTGTGCGATAATGCTGTGCTCAAGACAAAGCATTTCCTTGTCGTTCTCTCCTCTTCCGTACGTCCGCTATTTTGTAACTCCAAGTGGAAACTAAAATTCTGACGCAGTTATTTGTATAACGTTCTCAAGAATTACTCTTCCTAGGCTGCTGCGCTTAACATCCCTAGAAGAATTAGTTTAATTAAATCGTGATTTTGGGTTTCTAATTAAGAAAGTCAATTGCACAGGATATTGTTTCCTAATGCCCCGTTGTTTTTGTAAGAGCTGTAGGTAGTTGATCTTGGTGTGATTTATTTAGATAAAAAACCCAACGCATTAAAAGCACACCCGTTATTTTCCGCTCGTATTTAAATCATACTATGGAATTACAATAAAAGTCCGACGTAAACAGGATTGCTTCAAAGAGAAAGCAATGGCCTTTGAGTAAGTAATGAACACACAAAGGGGCCCCGATCGTTTCAGTGGCAAGCTGGATCTTAATGTACGAAGTAATTGATTGTATCTCCACTGTAAGCGATGAGGCAGAGCCCGTGTCCGGCCCCATAATGAATTTCCACGATAGTAAACTTGGCCTCATTGGCCGTCCATTGCCGTGCGCCACGGGCTTCGTTATCAGCCGATCGATACCCGACCGAGGTTGGGATTGACTGCCGTTAAAGTATCAATATCCCAGTTAATAGAAATGAAATAAATTTTTTAGGGCCGGAGCAAAGGTCGACACCTGAAAAATTGAGTTTGTCTGTGGAAGAGAAATCTCGCGCCTCGCTGCGAAAATTGAGGTCAAGAGGGCGGCCGTTTTGCGCGCGGCGCGACGCGTCCAATGAATTATAGAGTTCATTACGGGCCGAGCCTCCGAGCGGTAACATTAAATAGCTTAATGTGTCATTTGTAGCTCCTTCATCACGCGAGGCCACATCGTGGCGTTAACGCAGCTCCAAAGCCATCCGAGCGATGCCCTGCGCTTTTATTACCCAGCCCTAATGGCCCCACGTGATAGATTGATTCATTTTTAATTTAAAAAGGAACAAAGCGCTAATTCATTATTGTGTTTTCGGTCGCTAGAATTGAATTTTTTCAGCCCCCCCCCTCCCCAGCACCCCGACCCCCCCTCCGCGTCTCGGCGTTGCCCTTGATTGCTTCAGCAGACGAGTGACAATGCGAGCCCGGAGGCGAGACGAGATCGGCGCCACACGGCGCGTTCCCTTCGCACGCCCACCGAGTCCCAGACGCCAGTGTTTGGCTGAAGCATTTGTGTACAGTGCCCATCGCTGTAACGGGGACTTGCGTTCGGGTTGCAAAGCGTACGCCCTTTACCCCTTTACGTCCCTACTCCCGCTGCTTAATTTCAGCCAGGTTTGTCCAGACCGGCGATCACAAAAATATAACCCATCCGGCACACCACCTCCACTATACGTCTCTCTATGGCCGTGGCCACTGGTCATGTACCACCTCTCGGTCTACCAACAACCCGGAAATTATTTAATGAGAGATTAAGCCTTGTCCACCGCCTGTCGTATCGTTACCGGTGTGGGATTAGTGTGGCATTGACGAGAGTTGTGAAACGAGGTGGTGCGTTGGTCCTGGCTGGGTGATTGCGGACATGGACGCTCGTGCGGCAAGTACCCGCGTTTCCAGGACCTGTAAAACGTGCCCGCAGTCACGAACCTGCGTCTCGACCCAACTCTCGTTTCCATATCTCTCGACCGGTAAACACACTAGTATATTTATAATAATAATAATAGCATTTGTATAGCGCCTTTCACCCGAGGGTCACAAAGCGCTGCACAAAGCTGCAGAGAGAACGACATGTCAACAAGTTGTGGAGAGAACGACACAAAACTCCACGCTTTATTGTATATTCAATAGAATTTATTAACGTATGGTTTCACGGTTCCAATGTATGAGAATTGCTCTTAAAAGCTGCTCTCTTATATATTGAACACGTTATTTTTTACTGTATATCCTCTCCGAATCTTTTGTTTTATTCGTCTCTGGGCGAGCGTGTACGTGGACGAGCGAGCCAGGGTGTACGTGGGCGAGCGTGCGAGTGGACCGGTGGGCGGGCGAGAGTACGAGACGCGCGGGAGCACGGAGGGCACGAGCGGGAGAGAGATGGCACCCCCGCGGCGGAGTGTGGCGCTCCCCTCCCCGTGCTCCCCACGGATCGCGGCCCGCTTCTCCTAATCCTGATTTAATTGAGCTCCGGGGAGCAGCGACGCAAAAGGCCACGCCCCCCCTGGGAGCCGTCGCGGCCAGAAATCAAACGGCCGAACCGGTCGCCGCAGAGTTGTTCTAAATTTTTATTTTTTTGTCCAATTCCGTTAAAGTAATTTAACCGCGAGCTGCATCGCGTGCTGTCCTGATCTAGGAAAACAAAAGCTATTGACCAATAGAATTCGTTCAAATGTTCTGCAACATTTCAATGCTTGAAATTATGATAAGACATGATGTACCCTATACGTTTTTATGAAGTTAATCTTTTGGATATATTTAATGTTTAGTAGCTATTTTCTGGAGTGAATATGGAGAAACAAATGCAATAATAACAGATGGATTCATAGTGACTAACACACTTCAAACAATGTCACTAAAATATTCACGTGTACATCATAGTTAACAAGCGTTTAAAATTAAACAGTAAATGTATTACAGGCTAAATAACACAGTTTCAACTTATTCGGCACATTACATACAAAAAACAAGCAAGTTGCTCCGTGGGAATGGGAGACAGAATTTTTGGACAAGTGTGAATGAGTTGGTCGGCAGATACGGACACAGGTGAAGAGAGGCCTATAGTTCAGCTAGAGTGGCGTCAAAGTCATTGTTTGGTCTTAAAGCTGTCACTGAAAACACTTAAAAACGTCAAACTAAATATCCAGAGATCAAACCTCTGATCTGGTGACATGGATGAGACTGTATTGATGTAGGTTTTCACGGCTCGATGTATGAGAGAAGTGCTCTTAAG
>JAZEWU010000016.1:7801449-7813327 GCA_036362915.1 Geotria australis
GCGGATGGAGCGGACAGAGGGAGATGTCCTCCTCCTCCTCACAGACACTCCTCTCCAATTAAAGGAGCACCGAGTAACTCCACTGGCAGCGAGGGTGGCCGACGGCTGCAGTGTTTGGTTGAGTCACGTTGCCGTGCGCTGGGAAGAGGCGACCGGCTCACAAAGCCACTAACTCTGCTCGTCTGCCACCCAACTGCCGTTCGCTTCAGCCGCAATCTGCTACAGCGAATGCTGCTCACGTTAATTGAGAACCTATCACGGTTATAATGATTCAGTCACCTTTATAGAAATGTGTTAAAACCGTGGCCATTCTCCCTCGCGTAGGGCTCTTCTACAGAGACTGCTGTTCACGTTGAGAATCTATAATACTTCGGAGTTTTTCAACTCACCGCTGGATGAAGGTCTGTCCACGCCATGTCGGCCATGGGTGTTGCTTGACCATACTTCACTATGCTGGTCGGTGCGGGTTGGGGATGAGTGTCTCCCAGAATGGGTTTAGATATCACTCGCCACCGGTGTATGCCGTAGCTGGGTATCGAACTCTGATCTCTGGGTTCAAAGCGCAGTGCACTTACGACAGCGCCACTGCTCCACCCCTGGTTTACTGTCAGAGAAATCTTTTCCAAGTGACCGTCTTTCACTATCACAGAAATGCATGAAAGCAATGGGCATTCTTCTCACTGTCGTAGAGCTCTTGCAAAGCGACCTGCTTAGTATTTTATTGTATCTTTCTGTTGCAATAACCTTAACCCCAGGGTTAAGGGCTCGGGTCAGTGCAGTATAAAACATGCAAAGAAGTGCTATCGAGGTCACTTCATTGAAATTGGTTCGTATAGCGACGGCTTAAATAGAGCTCTATGAATGTGAATGCCTGTCGCATTCATAGATCTTAGTGAAAGTGAGTGGCTGTCGCTTAAGACACAAAGTTCGCGGTTTTGTGGATTTGATTTTATTCTTTACAGCGCCACTTTAAGCCTTTCGGCGAGTTGGCGTCCTGGTGCTGGTGCTTAGAGCGGAGTGACTGTGCGTGGTGAATTACGGTGCAGTTTCTCATTCATTTAACGTGAATGACAAAAGTGATTTCGAATGTAATTAATTTCGTCTAAAAAAAAAAATATATTGTGACTGGTGATGGAATGGTAGCCAAAGGAGGGGATGGACCCCAGAGGATGACGGCCATGGAGATGGAGCGATGAGATCAGCTCGTGTGCGGGAGTGGGACAGATTGTGGCATCGCGAAGCCCCCCCCAAGGGCCGGCAATATCATTGGGAGGCTTTCATCCAGCAGTGGATAGATAATTCTAAAAGTGAAAACATCTGATAGCACGGAGAATTCCCAAAATGTAGATTTATAGCCTTCAAAAAAAAATTTGCCGGTTTTTTTTTTGAAAATTAGATGGATTCAAGATTCGACTTTTGGGGACTTTGGGATAAAAAAAAATCGATGTTATTTCATTATTTAGATTCTCCGTCTGGTGAGCGGCAATAGTGGAAGTGTACTTGTCGCTTTCTTCCCAAGCCGGTCCCGCTTGCGCACACACGCAAGCACACACACACGCAAGCACACACACGCAAGCACGCACACGCGGATATTTTATTGGATTAAGACGGACGCGCACAATGGCCGCTAAACGGCACAGCCTGCCAGCTGCTTCTTAAGAAGATGAAGCGAAGGGCTCGGTAGAAAGAGGGAATTAAAGACGATCGCCAGTCTCATTCAGGACTTAAAACCCAGCGGCAGAGATGCAAAAGTAACCAGGGCTACTCGGCAGATCACCCAACTATGTTTAATGGCCCGAAGGAGAAGGGATGTGCAGAGAGAATGGCACCCAAATAGGATCAGCGGTTCAAAAGTTTTGCACAAAACACTTGCGTTTATATATTCACTGTGATGCACGTATCCGCACACATCATTACTTAGCCCGGTGCTGGTTCGGTGCAAAATTAAAAGTTAAAATGAAAAGGCTTGGACAGACTTATAAAACAGCAACGTTAGAGGATTTTTAACACTTGCTGCGTGATTTGCAGCCTTTCTGAAATATTGAACGCGTTTGCAACGCCGCTAAAATATTCACAGTTTATGGTTTTAAAAAATATAAGTGGAAATTACCATAAATTCGTAATATTCCATATATCCATGTTTAATGAAAAGTAGCTATAAGATGTTTAAAACATGTATTACTGTACTCTTGCTGCTGGTGTCCAGTGAGGCACTCGTGTGTGTCAGAAACTTGCATCCGTGTCCTCACACACAGGCCACTCGGAGATTGTCAGACGTAAATATGGCTTCAGCTACTGATGATTCCTGGACTATTTATTTAACTGTTACTGCATCCTCATTAGACACATGACGAATTACTATTGCCATATATCGGAAGAATGTTTACAAGTGTGTCTGATTCTGTCGAAGCACCGTTAATTTTGTTGTTGTCTCTCACTGTTGATGTCCATTATGTCTTGATTATTTTTGTCTAATTGTTGCAGTTACCTTGGCTCCCTTTGCCTCAAAGTAACAATTCGCGTATCGTTCATGCAGCGTTGCATGCGTAGTTCTCATGCAGTCTGCAACTCCCTGCGTTTTTGTTGTCGTTGGTTAGTTTGTGGCATGGCATGGCACGGCACGGCATCGCACGGCACGGCACGGCAGGGCAGACTTGTGTTGAGTCTTAACGGTGCACGCCTTGTCGTTCGTCCAGGTGCTGGCCTACACAGAGGGCCTTCATGGAAAGTGGTTCTTCAGCGAGTTGGAGGCCGTCTTCTCACGCCGCTACCTCCTGCAGAACACGGCGCTCGAGATCTTCCTCAGCAGTCGCTGTGCGTGGCAACGTCGCGCCCAATTCACCCGCCGTCACTCGCGAAATGTCACCGCTCAGTTGCCACGCTCCCCACCACTCTGTCTTCTCGTCCAGCCTCTTTAACATAGGCCACGGTTTCCACAAACTTCCGGCAGTGGCAGCAGGCCTCCACTTCCTGTTCAGACTCCTTTACAGAGGCCGCTGGACACGATGCATTTTAAATATTGCACCATGCCATGCGTGTGTCTGGTCACATGACGTTGCATGCAGTCAGAGATGGATGCAGAGAAACACTGGACATCCTCGTAATAATTATGCCCTTTACCTAGGAAAGTCTTAAAATAATAACGTTTCCTCGTCATGACTCAGTGAGAGTCCAGTGACAGAGTGGCCGCCCCCATGGTAGATCACCATCGGCCATGTTTCCCATTAATGTGGTGGAGCATGCCATTGGGGAATTTGTTGTGGCTGATATGATTGTCGATGTTTTTGCTGTCATCATTGTTGATGTGGTCGCTGTTGTTTCTGTGATTGACGGTGTGCTTGTTGTTGTTGATGATAATGACGCGTTTGTTGTTGTGGTGCAGCGTCGGTCATGTTCAACTTCCCAGACGCGACTGTCGTCAAGAGCGTGGTGCACCTGCTGCCGCGTGTCGGCATCGGCACCCTCTACGGCCTACCGCAGGCTCGGTAAAATACACGTTTTTATTACAATTTATGAGGCGCACCGTATCAATTCAATGTCAAAGGTATTCATTCGAAGAGAGAATTTCTTAGAGGCGGGAGGAAACCGCAGAGAGGGGAGGAGTCAGCCACGCGGTCAGCCGGCGCCTGCCTGTCAGACACTGTCCCGTACAGTATGTTATCGGCCAATTAATTAATGAGTGTTTTTCGGTTGTGGGAGGCAACCAGAGAAGCCGGAGGAAAGCCACACAGAGCAGGGGGAGACGCACACAAATTCCACACAGGAAGTTGTCCCAGGGGGGAATCTGACCACCTCGGGCAGGACTTTATTTCTATGAGTGCGCACATGTTACCGCTGCGTCACCCAGCCATTGTCATAACCAAATGACGGTGAAACCCAAATAATCACAATGAATGACTGATTGAATGGAGACGGTGATTGAATCACGACGACATGAGTGAATCGTCTGCGCTGCCGCGTGCGCTGTAGGCGGTACTCACTCGCCAGCCCCCGGCAGCTCTTCAAGGCCTCCAACATGACCCAGCGCTGGCAGCAACGGGACATCTCCAACTTCGAGTACCTCATGTTCCTCAACACCATCGCCGGTGAGTTCCCCCTTTCCTGTCGACTGGTCCTGCCCCTGTCTCTCGCTCCAGCCGAGCGGGCGTCAACCTCACACATCCGTCGGTGCTCAAACACCACGGTGCCCGAGCTTGCCGCTGGCGTTCGTGCAGCAGCACAGAACTTTTGCCTTGCACCTCTTGCACTGGGTTAGTTTTCCTGTGAAACCTATAAAATCTGTGCGTGGTAGTGAGCCAAAAATCGACAGTCCCTGGGGCAGCGTTGATGTCTTGTTTGCAGCGGTCATAGATTGAACTGAAAGTCACGACGATGCCAGTTGTTTGCAGGAATTTGTTTATGTCCGTGCCTAGAAAATAAATATTGTAGGGCATGAACTGTGTCTGTTGCCCTTGGTGGGATGGCAAATGGTTCTTGCGGAACTTTGTTTTTTACGAGGGGCAAATAGGACTTTTAAATGCGTTTAGTGAGCAACCAACTTTACCACAGCGACAGAAGTGATTGATCGGGCTAGAATTGTAAACAGTGTTGACAATTCGTAAATGTTCCCCTCAAGTACCCGATTAGTACGGCTCATGCTTGTAGTGACTGGTAAATGTTGTTTGCTGGCAGATCAATATAAATCATTATCAGTATCCGCTTAATCCTGTACAGGGTTGCAGGGGGCTGCAGTCGTTCTCTGTAGACACAGGTGCAAGGCAGGGCTACACCCACGATGGGACGCTAGTCTATCACGGGGAAACCGGAGTAACCCAGTAAAAATCTATGCAGACGCGGGAAGAACATGCACACTTCACACAGAAAGGCACCCGAGCCACAAATAAAACAGAGGACCTTCTTGCTGTGAGAATGTTAGTAAAGTAAGTTGGCTTGAGCAGGATATGTCGGTAGAATGATTGGTGACCAGTGGTCGAGACCACTGACTGATTGATGGCCAAGTGAGGGAACACACCCAAGAGGTGTTCCTCAGCTTGTGTGCAGGAGCTAGAGAGATTGTTGCATCATGTGATTTGTAAGGTGTGGGGATCCTTTCATCTAGCAGTGGGTGCACCAAAGCGAATGATGATGATTTGCAAATAACACAAGGAAGTGCGAGCTGTTCTCCGAGTGCAACATCGTCCAAGTAATCTTGCGCTGGAATAGAACAAAACACTCCGAGGGTGTGTGGGGCACAGTGTTCTTTAAACTGGTGCAGGCAGAAGGATGGGATGATTAAATAAATAAAAATCGCCTGACGAGTAGCTGTGTCCAAAGGTTCCATATTTATTTGCTGTTGGTTATCGCACTGGAGCATTGGAGGGCAGCAATAATTCACGACGGGGGCAAGGATTGTTTAACGTCGCCCTGCATTAGCGTCGCCGCGTGCGTATCTCAAACGCCTCTCTCTCGGCCCCCTCCCCCATCTCTCCCTGTCTCCCATCTTGCTTGCGCCGCACCAGGCCGGACGTACAACGACCTCAACCAGTATCCGGTGTTTCCGTGGGTCATCGCGAACTACGACTCCGAGGAGCTTGACCTCACGCTGCCCAGCAACTTCCGCGACCTCTCCAAGGTGCCTCGTCTCACGCGGAGCGGCGCCGTTCGGACACCTCCTGGCGGCCCACAGCCGCTCGTTCGTGGAGCTTTCGGACAAAATGTTGACAGCGTTTTATGTTCATTTCCCGGTGGAAATTGAATTCACTTGTTTTGTGCGTGCGAGTGTTGTGGTTTTTGCGCGATATGTTGTTAAGGGCTGATTCAGCTTTTAGAAAAACTGACGCGTGGTGATGTCTGCTTGGCTCAACCGTGGCGTGATAAACCTTTGGCCTCTCTTTTCCAACGTGCAGGAGACATTTGTCAAGTTAAGGCCAGAAATGCCAGAGCAAAATTACAGGGGTTTTGGTGTCAGAGTTGTCTTTGACTCTTTGGCCCCCAATAACATGAGAGCTTTCCTCCACAGGCGCTCTTGCTCTCTCTCTCTCTGTCGATCGCAACACTAGGGAGGGAGTACTTGCAGGTTTTTCAAACTTCATGGAATGAGTAAAACTATGTAAAGGTAATTTTCTTTAAATCTAAGTTAAATTACGCTTTTGTATATTTATTGAAATTTCCGCCGCACGTATAACATTCTGAGCAGAGCCCCTGTGATGGGTCTTGGCATTGTTGGTCTTGCGAGATCGACACCGCGATTGTTATAGGTAAAATAGAAAGAAAACGAAAAAAAAGCACTTTGATAGAACTAAAAATATATATTAATGCCTTTCCTTGTTCCTGCGTAAGTGTTTTATAACGGTGTATGAAAGAGAACAAAATTTAGGCTGACAAAGAAAAATACGTTAACGTTTTTGCCGTGAGGCCTACGTCAGAACTTCAAGGCCTGCCGACGGCGGGCGTGAGGGCCTGTCTGCCGGTTCAAGTTGCAAAAAAAAAACTTTTATTTTTCTTTCTCAGGGCAATTCTCGCCTGTTTATTTTTTTATTACGGTTGTACAAGGGTATTAATGTGACATTGAGTGAAAAAAGATGCACGTTGACATTTATTTCGCTGGACATTCTTGGCCTGAAACAGGCTTCGAATGTGCATTGTGCCCGGGCAGCAGGAGCGGTGTCCCTCCCCCACAACCGTTTCATCGCAAATGTCGACTCTCGCCCCGTCACGTTATATTGGCGGTCGCATCGGCGGTGGGCGTTGTGTTTCTATCGGCAGTGGAGGAGGTGGCCCAGCCGGCTTTGGTATCATGTAGTGGCCATGTCAACATGCCGAGACAGATCCTGCCTTTAAATCTTTGCAGTGATATCTATCAACTGGGTTTACGGCAGTTACTCGATCGGCAGGCTGCTGGTGGTGGGGTGAAATGTGAGCACTCTATTTCCTCTTCTCAGACATCTGTCCAGTGTGGTAGATCAAGACAAAATGTCCTCCAGAGGAGTTTTCTAGAGTTCCCTCTAGTCAGACCCATTTGCACATCAGTGGTGTGAGCAAGCAAGGCTGCACCTTTATCTTTTACCTGAGGTTAAACCATATTGTCATTGTAGAAAATTACCCGTCCCAGACTCACTGCCAGCGTTTTTCATAATAACAATAAATCCGATTTATAATGAGGGATACAACTCACGTGGCGAGGCACTTACATAAGTCAGAGGCGTGCTGCCCTTTCTCAATACAGAAGCATCGCCGTCTAGCGTTGGGGCGAGAGAGGCCTATTTCACGGGCAGGTAACGATTCATGGATGACAACCGATTGTTTCGTTCGTGACGCAAGCATCGGACGGTCGTATCTCCGCAGCCCGTGGGATCGCTGAACCCGCAGCGGGCCGCCGTGTTCGCCGAGCGCTACGCGTCGTGGGACGACTCGGACATCCCGGCGTTCCACTACGGCACGCACTACTCCACCGCCGCCTTCGTGCTCATGTGGCTCCTCCGCGTGGTACGCCGACGCCCGCTCGCCCGCCGATAGCTCTGAACACAAACCATTGTTCGGCCGCAGTCTCGCTCCTTCGATCGTGCGGCTTTTGAAAAACACCGTACCGGGTTTATAACTGCATCTTGAGCAAGCCGTACGCTTGCCCCCTTGGGATTGCCTGACTGGTTTCGTTTGAACCTCCTAAAGAACGCGTGTTGGCGTCGTCCTAGTCATCGACTAAGCGGGCCCACCGACCGCACCGGGGCCCACGGGTAACATGGGCACAGGCGATGCGCTCCGACTTGGGGGGGGGGAAATTGCCCACGCCAAGGGGAAGTTGAAGTCACGGGATCTCCAGACGTGGCCCCGCGAGGGCGTCTGTGCCGCGACCGCCCCCGTGACCTGACGCGCGTGTGTGGTGCCGCCGCTGCAGGAGCCGTTCACCAACTACTTCCTGAGCCTGCAGGGCGGCAAGTTCGACCACGCCGACCGCACCTTCTCGTCCGTCGCTCGCGCCTGGCGCAACAGCCAGCGCGACACCAGCGACGTCAAGGTGAGAGCAGCGTCGCCGTGCGGGAGGGAGGGGGGGGGCGAACGGGGGAGGGAGGGCCTGACCCTGTGCTGCTCTTATCAGTATCTTCAGCTCACTTAGCCTTGTGTGGAAGAAACTGTTATTATAATTGTTGATGATGAGCTACTTGATCATGAAGGAGGGCGAGTTGGTTTGGTGTTGTGGCCAGTGTGGTCACAACTAATAACGGAGTGTTCACCGAGTTGAAAGAAAACACCAGAGGGGACCTATAACTTGGAGATGGAGTGAATAATTCAGGTGGTCTGCACCAGGTGTTAGATTGTCGCATGGCATGACTGGGCTTACATGGAGGCAGCTTGGTTGGACTTCCGTTGGAGGATTGATCATGGGCCCTTTGATGGGCTGGCGTCCAATCCTGGGTATAGCCCTGCCTTGCGCGCTGTGTTTGCCGCGATAGGCTCCGGCTCACCGCGAACCTGTACAGGATTAAGCGGTTTCTGACAGTGAGATGAGATGAGACTGCACAGCTTAGATCTCAGTGTTTCAAGTGCAGTCTGGCTGGTCGTGGTAATACTGTGTTAAAGCTGTCAACGTGTTCAAAGGAATGTGTTGCGTACGCCGAGTTTATTGACTTTTATACATTTTAACTCCTGTGTCGATTCACTGCTAGATGAAAGCCTTTCCGCAGCGTCACGGTCATGGGTGTTGTCTGACCATACTTCACCACGCTGGTCAGTGTGGTTTGGTAAAGGGCCTATCCAGGATCGGTTCATTTAATAATAATAAGTACTCAGCACTGACGATATTACTAGGCACTGATGTTAGGCATTGCCAGGAATCAACCCCAGCTGCTGGGTTAAGTGTGCAGTGCGTTCAAACGTTTACCGCTCCTGCCCGAGTTGTATATAAGCAGGACACGGTTCTGGGGAATATTTATCAGATTGAGAATGTTGTCCATTGCTGTGGAAGTTACTCGAATATTGAGAGAGGCATTGATTTATATTTTAAAAAGTTGTGTTTAAACTAAACATGCAAAACAGCTGCTGGTCTGTTGGAGGCTTTCTGATGACTGCGAAGCTGTCTCAGGAATAATTCATGAACAACCTGTTCGTCATTAATCTACTTAATTGGTTATTCCCTCTTGCACAGCTTAATGTAGAGTGCAAGTCATTTTGTGTGATGTTTCCTTACTATTCTCAAAACCTCTTTAGGCCTCATTAAATTTGTTGTTAATATTGAGGCATTACTGGGCCCATTAATAAAATCAAATGTATTACAATTCGAAAGTGTAACTTGGTCATGCTACTTGAGAAATCTCTCTAAATTAGTTGTACTATGATCAATATTTTCTTTTCAAGTGCCCTCACATCAGCGCAGTGGACGATTCTCTGCAGAGCACATCGCTGTGCGGAATGACCAATTTGTAAGAAGTGCAAATCCCCAGCAGGGTTTGTCTAGGGTTACCACCTGTCCTTTGTCATCCTCTCTTTGAGGCTAGCTCTTCTGTGGAATGTCTAAGTCTTCCCGAGACATTAAAAGCCCCATATTTTTGTCAGTTGCATCATAATACTCTACCCAAGATAATGCATTTACACGTAATTCTCCCCTCTTCAGATATTGTGAGATACCTGAAGAGGTGGCAACCTTACCTTTTTGCCCCGTAGTGTAGATATCCCGAAGAAATCACAAAAGCACAGGTCGCCGCGTGGAGGTGCGCGTTTGCCCTTCGTGGGTCGTCTGCGATGAGAGGTGTCGCGTTTGGCCGTGCGTGAAACGAGTCGTCTCATTAGCCCTCCCGCCCAGGCCACGAGGGCCCTGCCCCCGCGCCCCGCGGGCCGGCCTAGCAAGGCCACCGCAGACAAATTAACAGCGCTGCCAGCATTAGGCCGAGTTACCTCCATTAGCGGCCACAGACGCGTTTGATTGGCGTTGCGTCGAAGCCACAGGCAGCCTCTGGCCACCAGGGTCACTGCAGCAACCTTCAGCTCAGCGCCCCCCTTGGAATTCACGGCTGGTAAGGTCGTCGGGGTGATGTCACTAGGTGTTAGCCCCTTCCCTGACTGATGCACCCGAACGGAATATTGAGTTCCACCGGATTTCTTTGAAACCAGTTACTTCTATTGCGCTGTCTTGAACGACCAAACATTTATCTAATCTGGAACATTTTAAAAAACCGCACACAAAAATTACGCATCGATTAAAAATGCGCGCGGCTGGCAGCGTGGTGCGCGCGCGCGTTATTGGCCATTAGGCTGGCAGCGGCCTCGTAAAGTTTTTACAGGGCTTTCTTGTGTTAAGTAAGCAAGCTTTGAACACCAGATGGGCGTCGCGACGGTTAAGTTACTTTGACGTGTGTGGGTTTACGGTGCCGGCGAATTGTGCCGAGGCCGCGGAGGGGCGAGCAGTCTGGGATCCCCCGAGCTGCCGCCACGGGTCCGCTCTGGCCCGGTCACATCTGCACGTGACGGATGCCGGGATGAAGCAGAAGAAGAAGGTTGAGGGGGAGAAAAAAAGGAGCACGTAATTATCCACCGATATGTCGGCTAGCAGACCTCTCTCGGGGGCTTGTTATGTTAGCATGTAATTTGGAGAAATTCCTTGACATCTGTGGGGCGCAGTGCACGTCACATTAGCCATAATTGACTGTGACAGCGTTCTTTGCCCCTGGCAGCCGACCATGAGCACTGTCACAAGAAAGGGCTCGCTCGCTCATTTGTTTGTTTGTTTGCCTCAGAGCTGCCGTCGCTTGCAGGAGCCTCTCCTGTGTTCAGGCGCTTCAGCAGTGGGTAGTGTGGTTTGTCATCGAGCGTCGCGTTGTTTGCTCGAGTGCTGCGGCTGTGACACTTTGTCCACAGGACTCGTGCCGTGCGGTCAACAGCGTTGTTACGACCTGGCCACGGCAAACGCGCCCGCGACTCAGACCCAGTGTTTATTTACTCTCACACTCCACCCCAACCCCTGGGCTTTATCTGAATCGAGCAATTGATGCTGGTAAAACAGACAATTCAGTTTCGATTCCAAACCGAATTTGCCTTCTCTCACCTTAATATTTTTTTCACCGTTTTTCTTTCGCTATACAAACCAGAACAAATGAGTGTTTTCTCTTGTCCGTTCCTCAATTCAATGGGATATTGAGGTCTTTAATAATTATTATTTTTAAATCTCAAACAGCCTTTTAAAAACTCCTCGTTCGCCCCGAGAGGCCTCCGCGAGTCGTCCGCACGTCGGCCTGCAGAGCAGACACCGCGCGCTGAGGCCTGGGGCCTTGGGGGCCAAGCGGAGCTCAGCGGCCTCATCGCGATCGACAGACCATTCCAAAAATATATCTCGCGCATCACACCCTGCTCCAGCTTCAGAATTTTGGCTTTCGGTTTGATTGCAGTTATGCCTTGCGAGCTTTGTAATTGAGTGTTTAATTGTATAATGGAAAACGAATATATAATTAACAAGTCCAAGCTGCAAAACTGAATTTGGCGTTAAATTTTGGATGTGTCTTTCGTGGACCTTTGACATCACTTACAATGTAATGCCATTCATTTTGGAGCGTGTGTGTTGTATTGATAACATTATTTCAGCCAAAAATGCATAACTCTGGCTGCTTATAATGTTACGTCAATCAAGGCATAAATTAAAGTTACACAAATTATTTTTTCCTCGCCTTATCAGCGGTGATTTAGAGGGGGCCAACCGGTGAGGTGACGGAAAGTCAGACCAACCTATCCCTTCTTGCCAAATGAGCCCGAGTCTGCTAATGAGACCCTGGTCAAAACCAGGCCAGAGTTGTATTGCTTAAATAAATACCGCTTGATATCATTGGTCTGGAAAACCAAGGGCTGATGGAATAAAACATATTCTAGTTGCTTTTCAAAGCTGCTTGCTCTCTCTCCTCCGTGATGGTTCGCGCCC
>JAZEWU010000016.1:7847072-7858462 GCA_036362915.1 Geotria australis
CGGGAGGCGAAACGTCACCAAGGAAAGAGGAGGAACGCTCGACGTGGCTAGCCCGAAAGAGCAGCTCTTGAGAGCAATTATCATTCAACGAGCTGTGAAAACCTACATCAATACATTGCTAAGGTTGGATATGCACCTAATTTGGTTAAATTCCAGCTGTGAGAATGAAAATATCTGTCCAACTGACATACGAGGACCATTACTCTCGTCAGCAGGGCAGCCGGGAAAGTGCTGCCCCCTACTGAGTGGACTAGAGGTCACCTTAGGGGATCTCAGAGGTAGCTCTGTAAGACCCGCTTCTGTGGGCCGTTCTCTGATAAGAAGGGCTGCACTGCTCCTCTGTCATCACACGTGTTTAACTCGAGTTGTCGGCTCAGCCTTATTTCTACGTAAACAAAAGGAGGAATAAAATCATAAAGTATAGATTTTTACATTTCCACCGTCTTCTATTTTGCACTGGGCCCGACATGTTTGGGTTGTGTTCTCTGTGGCGCTGCAGTGTTTGTAGCACTGTGCTGTGATGCTCGGGGCTGGATGGCAGTGGTGGGCAATGTTCTCTTCACTAATGTGGCAGCTTGCAAGGCTTTTCAGCAGTTTGGCAGTCCCAGCCCTTGCCCAGTATTGCATTGATGCATTAATAAAACATGCTGTCTGCTGTGGCCAGGGACATTAAAGCCTCTTTGATGTCATTCTCATGAATGAGTGGGTCCTTTGTTGGTGCTGTCAATTAAATTATCAAACCATAAAAATAAATAAAATTCACCCACAGTTTCTCTACTGAATATTCTACAACAGTAAGACTAGTAGTACCATTTCAATGTTTACCAAAGGCTAGCGGAGAACATGCCCTTGTTTTTGAGATAGGGGGACATGGCTCTTACAAAATCGCTGTACGAATAATTAATAGTAATTTTAAGAATGTTACATTTATAACGCGCACATATTCATTCAATGTTGAAGGTATTCATTCGACGAGAGAAGAACTCAGAGGCGCAAGGAAAGCGCAGAGAGGCAGAGGAGGCAGCCAGGCGGTTTGCCGGCGCCATATTATCACACACTACTTCCTATACTGTACACATATACTGTACAGCAGTTAAGAGCACGACATATGAGTCACTGTAAACAATCTTATGAGACCAATTGCAGTGGCACTAATTTGCCCCTATGGCAGTTTGGCATGGGTATGACATCCTGCATATGACATTAAACTATAATTCAATTTATAAGGCGTGAAAATTCCACGCCTGGTCATGGACGAGACACAGAAACAGAGGCGCGAGCAAACCGCAGACAGGGGAGTCAGCCAGGTGGTCAGCCGACACCAACCAGCCAGACCTATATATTATGACGTGGGATGAAACCAGAGAGCCCGGAGAAAGCCCACGCAGAACAGGGGGAGAACACACAAACTCCACACAGAAAGGCGGCAGTCGAAATACCTCAGGCAGGCACCGATGTTACCACTGCGCCACCCTTCATCCTGTGATGGTGTCACCTAAAAAGCAATACCGTTTAACACCGGTTTAACAAGCCTGACTGCTTATGAGAACCAAAACATCGGAATTATACAGTGTTGGCTTGTTTTAAAAAACGCCATTGGATAATATTAGCCTGGAAAGTCAAAGGGGACTAATGGACTAAAAATACGTATTATATGGGGAGATAAAAAATAGCTCTGCCTATATGGACGTTCATCTCTAATGCTCCATGACAACGCAGAAATGAGTTTGTTGAGAAAGTCAAGGAGAATCCAACTCAATTATTCTCCCGCCGTTCCAGCTGAAGGAACCCGAGTATGGAGTGCGGTGCCACGCGGTGAACAGGGACAGACCTGCGCATTCATTACAGAACTCGAGTAAAGCAGGTTAAGAAGTGCAAAACCTCCGTCGGCGAGCAGGGCGGCCGCGAACGCAACTCCGCCGCAATTCGCAGCGATCAAGTAATTATCTTGCGCGACGCAGCTCGGATTGAAAAGCGCGAAAGGCGCAGCGGGGAAGCGCTTGAGCAAAAAAAAGTGGCGACAATGGGGCCGGGAAGCAATTAACGCGCGGCTCCAGAGGCGGCTCATTTTCACCTGCCCGAGTTGGCAGCCGCCACGAGCACAGATGACGGAAGAGCGTCCCCGGAGAGGCGCCGGAAAACGATCGCGCGCGCGCCGCGTCTGTCGACACCCGCGCGGGGCGTGGGAAGGAGGGCGGGGGGCCGTCGCGGTGTGCCGTCGGAGAGACGTCGCGAAATCCTCGGATACGCGTTGGTTTCCGGCGACGCGAGGAGAGGCTGGGATGCACCTCGTCGAGGCGGAGCGGCGAGGTTTCAAGTCGTGAGATCCTGGTCAAAGCACGCCAAGTATCATGGATAATCAGTGTCCCCCCTCTCAAGACCTCCACGTGCTGTGATGGTCAGGAGCAATTCACTTATCAACCGTCACTAACGTTAGCCGAGGCTGGGAATCAAACTCAGGACACCGGGTTCATAGTGCAGTACACTAACCATTTGGTCAATACCGCTCCACCCATATGTGCTCTCACACCTGGTTGTTAATTAAGGTCTAAACATTTTACCAGTCTATTTGGTGGATTGCAAACAGTGGTAATCCCGTGGACAGACTGGTCCATGCCATAGGAATGTGGAATTTCATCCCACCAGCTCAGGTTTTCCAATGCAACTGCTCCTTTGAGCGCGGATGCAATCTGATGTTACGTTGATTAACAATAATAGTACGACGCACAATAATTGTACAGAAACTATATATAGATTAAAGTTGATTTCATTTGATTTCTTCCAACACCAAATGTGCATTAGCGGCGCTGCCCGCCGCTTTGAAATCTCATCAGCATTACGAATGGGTTACGGGCGAGCGCCGGGCACAGGCCGGGCTGCCCCGTCTGTGCCGCCGATGCCCTGTCGGCGGCGACTGATATTCTCCACGGCCGCGATCTGACGAGCGGGGCTTTGCACAGTTCCCTTCACGCACCGGCGGCTCCAAGGGTTTGCCGTGGTGGTGGTGGTGGGGGGACGACGCACTAAATCTGACAAACGCTGTCCTCCGCTGGTTTTTTTAATCATTTTTTTTCCTTCCTGCAGTGGGAGCGAGACTGGTGGTGGGGTGGTGGTGGTGGTGGGGGAGGTGCCCGCGGGCTGTCACTGTAGCTCATCGCGCCCGGGTGTTTTTTTCTGCCCATATCAGCAATCTCCTTTTGAGTGCAATGGGAAATATTAGGTGACCCATAACATTGTTTCTGAGATAAGCCTGCGTATTTCTTTCCCGCCGTGCCGTATCTACCGCCCCCGTTACCCTGGGTTTGCGCCGCACGGCCCCTCGCGTTGAGTTACGGCGGTCTAAGTGGTGCGGCTCTTTGGCCGGGGCGACAAGCGTCGGGAAAATGCGCCGCAGGGGCGTCAAGGTGGTGCCGCCCAGGCGTGGCTCACCAGGTGACGTTAAGCGGCGTCTGCTCCGCTCGAGAGTCGATCGATTAAAACACGAGCGGCTTAACTTCCGCGGCGCTAATGACGGACAGGAGTGCGCGTCTCTGCGTGGGCCCCACTGCCGCCCTCACCTTGCTCCAAACGCACATTTAATGGAACTGGCGAAACATAATGATTGCAGGACACTCCTGAAAAGCAAGTCTTGAGATTCAGTGAGGCTCTCTCTAATAAATAAATTACACTAACAATAAATTATTATCCAGAGCCATTTCTCATCTACGGTTATTGTAAAATTATAATACTGTCATTCAGAGATTTGTATGCCAGGCAAGCCTCAATGAGTTTTAATACTTTCAGAAAGGTCCTGCTCTGGGATGCATGGCCAATTTTCCTCAACGCTGGTGAAAGCCCACGCGAGCAAGATAAATTATGCTGAACCCTCGCACATGATTGTTCAGCAACCTACTGCCTGTACTGCCTCCTACTGGCATCTCTCTGGCCATGTATGTATTAGACAACACAAACACAAGGCGCAATCCCCCTGCCCAGTCCACAAACCCTGCCTGCGAGCTCCTGGATTACTCAAGGACAAAGACCTCCCTTCTAGCTTTAACAGACTGTAGGGACAAGCGTTGTTAGTGAAGATCTATGAAGGCCAGCAAGGCACGGGAGGATTACTCACTCGCACATGCACACAACATCGTGCCAACATGAGCGGCGGAAAGAGCTTAATTAGATTTCGACAAAAAGAAGATATATATTTTTTTACAACCAAAAAAAACAAAAAAAAAGATCACGCCCCTAAAATATGTGTGCGTCTGTGATAAATCACCCAGAGCTAATTAGCTGCGCGAATCTGTCTGGCGTGTAAGAGGCGGAGGCTAATTCACGAAGGCTGAAATTACCACACATAAATAACAGGTCTAGCCGCCCATTTATATAACGTAATGACACCCGTCTGTTTACGGACTAAACGGCCGCACGCTTTATATTTCTAAACAGATTGCTCTTTAATGTGCAACTGGGATCAAATGTCACCGGGATATTTATGGTATTTCCGCAGCCCCCTTTCAAATGCTGTGTTAATTGCGTTTTTTTAGTTGCTGTGGAATGCCGCACTTACAACGGTATCACGAAAGGGGGGCAGGAGTGTGAGTAAATTAGTTCATGGGAATAATGAAGGCGCGTGAATTTCACGTAATTTTCAAGGCAGGATTATCCCAGAAATCTGTCTTGGGATTCAGAGAGGGTTTTTTTTATAGGAAACAAATAAATGTTTATATAATTCATTGTTATTACAGTGCATGAAAGGCTCGGGTGCCTTTCTGTGTGCAGTTTGCATGTTCTCCCCGAATCCGCGTGGGTTTTCGCCCGGCACTCCGGTTTACTTCTACAGTCCAAAGACATGTTGCGGCATAGGTTAATTGGCCTGCAGACTAAATTGCCCCCGGTGCCCTGTGATGGACTGGCGTCCTATCATGGGTATAGCCCTGCCTTGCGCCCTGTTTCTGCCGGGATAGGCTCCAGCTCACCGCGACCCTGTACAGGATTAAGCGGTTTCTGAAAATGGATGGATGGATGAAAGGAGTAAGATTTGGCAGTGGGAATTCAGCAAAACATGGGCTCTATCAGGGAAGAGGAAGGGGGGATGGCATGCCACGCATTGGAAAGGCAAAGCTTTGTGGGCATCTGAATCCGCTACGGTTAAGGTAACGCAATAGCCTGGGCGGCATAGCCGCTCACTGGTGACAGGTTTATTGAGGGTTCAGCTAAAGACACATGACTTGTGCAATATTGTGTTTTGGAGATCAACTCCTGCCACATCCCCTGCAGGCAAAGACCACTCACATAATTTACCCTCTCAGAGGTGCAAACCAATGCAGAGGTTAGAGCCATCTCATTCGAATCAATAACTGCTATTTGTTTGGTGTAATCGAGCTACAACTGCTGCCTCATAATATTGTGGCGTTTAGAAACGCGCGTTCACGTTCATTTGTGCAACGGGGCGATATTTTAATTTGTGCAACGGGTCGGCTTTTTAGTATGCGTGTATTTTTTCGGGTCTCTTTAAGGGTTTTTTTTTTGTTTCTTGTTTTTAAAATATAAAGAGGCAAGCTAGCACTGGCTAATCCCACAGGCACGTGCGAATACACCCGTAAGTAATGCGACGTGACAGGGGCCGGAGCGACGACCAATCGGCCGCGGGAGATGTGCTCACGTGACCGGAATGGAGGCAGACAGGGCCCCAGGCGCTGCCGCGTGTGCACGCACGCGTGCGCGCAAACAGCAACGTCGCGCCTCACACATCATTCCGCTCCGCCGCTCGCACGATCCCTTGTTAACCGTTTGCCATTTGGCAAAGGTGGCCAGCAGTAGATTGACCGTGGCTGATAATGGCGGCGGCGGCGGTGGTGCTTGTGAAAAATGTCCCTCGATTATAGTACGATTTGCGTACGGCGCTGTGTTAAGCCTGAGGATGCCTCCGACGTGCGAGGCGAAACGTCGCGAAGGAGAGAGGAGGAAAACGCGACGCGGATATCCCGAAAGAACAGCTTTGGGAAGCAATTCTGCATGTGTTTGCACCGAAACGGTGAAGTCGATGCGTGATGGCCACGACCAGACGTTTGCAGGAGAGAGATCGTGTAGATTTGCAATCCCCCCTCCGTTGAAAGGGTGCAAAGCACACGTACAGTGGTTTACTATACTGCGTGGTCCATAGTTTGGGGTTGCACGACCAAAATCGCTAGTTCTTCATGCCGACAGTAGTGAGTGACATGACCCGAAGCCACATGACACCACTTTTGGCGGGAAATTCGAGGAAGTGGCGTAGTACTACCTGGGGGTGACACAACACGATTTTTCGGATCGTCCGAAATTTCGCTTCCAGGGTTTTCATGTTACAGTAATCCCAAAATCGGGAGCATATACATTAGTATTTGTAAACATATATAGAGAGGTCTACATTGATTTCACGGTTTAATACAGGCGATGATATACCCACAATACTAAAAAGCATAACATCATTAGATTTTATCAGTACTAGGACCACCTGTGTTGGCAAGTGCTAGAGTCTATTTGCATTGCAACAATAGACTTAGGATATAGTTTATGAATGTTTGGTGTCGACTTCATTTTACGATTCTTACACAATCCATTAAAAATAGGTTTTACAACAAAGCCATGGCTCCTATCAACAGTTGTACAGGCACTGAATCTGTTTGCTTTTAAATGCAACCGAGTTTGTTGATTTACAAGTCTGTGTATTTAAGATGTTTATGCCTGCTCGTGCATTAGTTAAGTTTCACTTTCATTGCTGTTTACTAACCCTGTCACAAACTGTTAAAAGCTGTATGTCGGTAAGCCATTAAGCCAATATATTAGTTTTACGAATATGTGTATCACAATGTAAAGCAAACATTTGTATTGTTGAACATTTATAATAATAATAATAGCATTTTATATAGCGCCTTTCACCCGAGGGTATTTCATGTAATCGTGGCCACAAATTATCCTACGCGCAAATACCAGAGGCAGAAAAATTTACTAATCACTGCTCTCCCCGTGTCCGCGTGGGTTTTCGCCGGGCACTCCGGTTTCCTCTCACAGTTCAAAGACATGCTGCTGCATAGGTTTATTGGCCTGCGGACTAAATTGCCCCCTGTGCCCTGTAATGGACTGGCGTACTATCGTGGGTACAGCCCTGCCTTGCGCCCTGTGTCTGCTGCGATAGGCTCTGGCTCACCGCAACCCTGTACAGGATTAAGCGGTTTCAGACACTGAATGAATGAATGCTAATTTCCAGAATTAAAACAATTTATCGTCCATATTTTGTAGTTATGCAGTTTTAGAATGGAAGTGAGAGGGCAGCATGTTCCGGTCCCCAGAGCAAGCAGCTCACCTCCACTCACTAAAACACATTATGCTGTGGATTTAACACAAAGGCTTTCGTGACCAATGTTATTCATAGTACAGCTCTTTTTATGAGTGAGGTCACGTAAGAATAAGTGTCGCAAACCCGCCTCCACCCGACACAGCCAATTAGTAAAGGATTGTCAGGCGAACAAAAACGTCCCGATTCGTTACTACTTCAGCACACCGGTGTGTCTCCAACATACCGGTGTTGTGGATGTCTGTGAAGATGTGTCGTTAGCAAAGAGAGGACCGAGCTGAATTCGGTCTGGAGGAAGGCCGCTATGGCTGTCTTATCGCGTTGGTTTAAGAAAAACAAAGTGTGTAAATCAGGTCAAGTGCTCGCCAGCTCTTGGGTTCTCATTAGCAAACCCTGCTCGGCACGATAAAATATGACCGGCGAATGTTGTTTTGAAGGCTTACGTGTTTTGTTTTGCCATCAGGTGCGCATAAATAACTTCTGAGATGCGCTCATTGTAAGGGAAGGCGATTATGTGCCACATTCAGCTTAGTGTAGAGGATGATAATTTGTAATTACTGTTTTCTTTTAGTAGCTTACAATTCTTGTAAAATTACATCTGTCTGAAATTCAAATCACAGGTCTGCCCCGCTATCGCCTTGCTGCAGTGTTTCCTGGATTTCCCAAAATCCATAAAACACTGCAGCCTCTGGCCTGAGAGACAATCCAAGGCTACTCAATCGGGGCTAGTTAGGCTGGTCTTGCCCATGGCCTAACCCGGTCACATTGGCTCAAATCATTAAACTGGCCACCCACGCTTACCAAGAGGACGTAATAACGAGGCAACGTGGAGCGTGAACGGGCCTTCCGGTCGTCCAGGCCTGTCCCTTTACGCGTCCAGCACTGTACCCTCCATTCCTTACAATTCCCTCACGTAACGTAAGAAGCTCTCCGTGCACTGCCATCTCCCTGTATTCACAAAGCACCACTCACTCTGAGAACTCATCCATATGCTTTATAAATGACGGCATTACGGACTTGGTCACTAACAACCCTTGCAGGTGGGCCGCAATAGAAATGGACGTTGTTTTTTTTGCTTCTTCAATGCTGTCCTCTGATGCATTTCCATCAGCTGCATATAGTCAACTTAATAAAATACAAAGCGGCGTGTGCTGGAGTAAAGGGAGACTTTTGAATATCCGATGTGCCCTGGCTCAAAGTGTGCTGTCGGCGAAGTCACGTGAATTAAATCCCTCAGCTGGACACCCGAGAAAAGTATTTTATGGAAACGTGAGCAGAAATGTGGACAAATGGCACGTGGAAAATACAGATGATCTTATTACTTGTAATGTAGGATTTGTACGCGTTTTTTTTCCTGTCCTTTACAAATGTGATCATTACAGGATGCGTCGAATAATGTTCCGTTCACACGAGTTCCGTTGTGAATCACTCCCGCTTGGCTGTTTTCTGGATAAGGTCACCACAGTCATTGTTTTTGGATCAATCTAAGGCATTACCATGAAAAAAACACTCACGGTGTTATTTCATAGTTTGCGAATGAGTATATTCCCCTATTTTATTAATTCACATGTTGATGCTGTCTCAACATAAAAGTTAATAAATAGCAGTCAACTGATCAGCCATCTGCTCTTTAAATGCCATTGATGCAACATGCATCCTTTGTAACGGAATTCAGTCCACATTGTTTTGACTCATCTCTTTCCGACACGTGTTGCTGCGAAAATACAAATAACATGAGAACTAAAAGTATAGAGCACGAAATGTTCTATTCCTGATCAGAACAGATTGTCATCACTTTTTCAATAAACTGCACTTTTTCAGAAAAGAAATACGTATGCATGTAATAAGCTAAATTATTTAGGAGCTGGGGTCAAACCACTGCTGGATGAAGGCCTTCTCCATGCCTGTCATGAGGGTTGCTTCACCAGGTTGGCCAATGAGGGTTGGTAAAAGCAAGCAGATATTATTTACCATGGATGTTTACCATGGTCACCAGGTTCATAGCACAGTGTACCAACAATTCCATCGCTGCTCCCCCCATACACTATTATAATGAAATGTGTACATTTAATTCCCATATAATGAAGCTTAACGTAAGGGTATGTTCATTACTGAAGTGCCAAAACATTCACTTATATACAGTTATCTATCTGTAAATTAAACTCAATGTCATCAGATTATTTTGAATTGGATCGCAATATATGCCAGCACACTTCCAAGGACGAATATCATTCGATTGCGAATTAAAACAAAGGGCCATCCCCTTCAGGCTATGTTGCCGAATCGGAAGTCATGCCCCGCATAAACAAACTGGGAACAAATGGGTCAGGCACACAAATAAGCTGCACACACACCCCACTTGATACCACAAACAGCCCCGGGGAACTCATGGACAAAAACAAAGAGCGACGTATGGAGAGAGAGACGCCGGGGAGAGACGGGGGAACGAACGAGAGCGAGCGAGAGACGGAGCGTGCGCGCGAGTTGCAGTGGCCCAGATATGTCAACTCTGCGGGCCGCGCCGGACAGCTCCCGCGCTATGATTGGTCTCACAGGGGCGGCGGGGCTATTTTCTCACACTCGCGTGTTCGAGCACGGAGGTGGCCGGAGCAAGGCCAGGCGTACGAACGTCACACGCGCCCCTCGAGGCGAGTCGGCGAACCCGGAATATATTTCCGCGCTCGGCACACCACGTCCAGGACGCCTCTCCGCCACGGTCGCGGCTATGCGGTCGGTTACGCGCCCACTCCAGGTCTGCCGGCGACCCGGAAAACGCTCGGCGACAAATCGAGTCCAGGCTCGGACGGTCGGGGCGGCGCACGGTCGCTCCGGCCCAGTCACACGCGATAAACAAAAACGTCCTGCGGCACTCGGCCTCGGCGATCGTGCACGGGCCGTACGCACAAACCCACGGGCGCGATTACACGAACGCGGCGTGCGGAGGCTTAGGGAGGCACAGGTCCCGTTCCCGCGGTGGTTTTTAACGCGTTGGCCGCGGCTGCGCGGGATGGCTTGCGACTGCAACAACACGGCCGCACTTTGCAAACGCTTCCTGCGGTGACGAACACCACTCCCCCGGTCTTGCCCGGCATGCCCTCCGTAGAACACCCTTCTCTTCCCCTCTATATGGAGAAAATTCCACGACCGGCCACCTGTATCTCCCCCCGCTGCCGATGTGTACACACTGCACCAGGTACCGACCTCGGGCAGGCCCAGGACTTGTTCAGAAAACCGTGCCCTGGTGTTGCCCGCGAGCGGGAATAGAACTCGGGTCGCCGGGTTCGTGGCGCGGCGCGCTTACCGGCCACGCCACCCGCACCACGCACGCAATCGCAACGCATCGCCGCGCTGCTCCGTCAACCTCGTGACGGCGGGACACGCAAGACACGGGCTGACGGACGCGCCGCGCCGAGACGGGTCGATCCGGCAACTTTGCAAAGCGGCTCGTGTGAATGAGACGCCTGAAGGTCATTGGGAGAATCTCCCGCCCTCAGAAGCGTTATTAAAAACGGCAGCCGCTCCCTTGGTCATATGTACATTCATTCCGGAGAGCGCGCCCAGGTAGCCATAATAGAGAGCGCATCACCCTAATGGCATAAGCAGAACTGACAGCCAACACCACAGAAGAGAGACAGAGAGCGCGTGGGAGGAGAAAGAAGCAAAAAGGGGGGTGGGGGGAGATAGATACTCTTTCATTCGGACGAACTGCGCGCGCCGGGGAGTGTGCGGCGCACGACGGATTGACAGCGTAATATGTATGAACACGCAGCAAAATAACACAATACAGTAGCTGGCTCGACAGATCCGTCCCACACACGCGCACGTGGGGAAGACGCGGTGCGGAGCTTGCGGGGGAGCGCATGGCCGACGCGCGCTAACGGAGGACATCCCGGATGAGATGCAGTTAAACGGCTTTATTTTCTTATTCCCACGCGTGACAGCGTTATTCCGCCGTACTTTGCCGGAGCTCTTACTCCGGAATTACAATTTCATTCTCGGCTTCGCAGCCGCGGGCCCCCCCAGAGGTTGGAATTTCACAGCTGCGGTTATTATATTCAGCCCGCCGTAACGGTTG
>JAZEWU010000016.1:7863397-7886295 GCA_036362915.1 Geotria australis
CACTGGTCCAGGTGATGCTTGCTAGGAGCAAGGGATTGCGTCAGCCCACTTCCTCAGGAGATTAGCGTCGCTTCCTGAAAACCACCTCCTCCAAAGATGTCAATTACCTAATGTTTGTTTAGCTGCGTATTTCATGCACTGCTTATTTATCTTTTTGGGGCATTACATCAGCCGCTTCAATGAGAAATGACCGTGTCCCTTTTTTTTTTAAGCGTCTCCTCAAAGATGTTAATTAGCGAGCGAATCATTTATTTACACCGCTTACTTTAGACACTGCATATGTACCGGGAGCGTTTTCACCTGCCAACACGATCGCGGGGTGCGTTCGTGCTTCTTCACCGGACTGGAAGCGGTCACCCACAGCCCTACCAATGATGTGTTAAACGCTTTGATGGCAAGGAAAATGTCACGCGATAACTTTCCGGTTTTATCCAGTCGAACCATGTGTACGCAACATTTTGTTAGCGTAGAGTTTCCCCAAGTTAAATATTCATCATCATCATCGGCCATGATCAAACAACTGTCGATTGAAGTCCTTCCCGAGCGATCGCCATCTCTCATCATCTAGCACCTGCCCAAGAGCCTCTCTCATCGCTCCATTTTTATGCTGGACGCCCTCTCGAGCGAGTTTCCTCCTTTGCCTGCCACATCGTTAGTCTCGACCAGAGGCCATCATTCCTTCGAGCAATGCCCCCACGTGACAGCATTAACAGAACATCGCAGGTAGCGGTCGCAGCGTGGCGACGATCTGGCAATATTCACACTTGGCCTGTGTACACCTTCTTCTGCACCTCCGGTCATGTCAGCGGAAACTGGTGGATGCTCCTGAAATATATGTCTGGCCACCGTAACATAATGGTCAATGTTTTTATTATTATTATTATTGATTAATAATGGCAATAGTGTCCTTCTGGTAGGCGCGCATTATTCACTTCCAAGCTCCGAACCCATTGGGTGCCCGAGGATGTGACTTCATCGTGCCCCGTCAACGTTCAAAAAAAAAAACCCGATAAAGACATCACGTAAAGACTTTAGCGGACATCCTTGCAAATTCTGAGCCAGGAGGACAATCGTATTTGTTATTTTCGTGAAGAGCCGCTGTGTGCGGCAGCGGCGTTGGAATAAGGCATGTCAGTCCCGCCTGTCAGGGCCCTGTTTGAGAGAAAGGAACGTCTTCTAATCTGCTCTTGCCCTGACAGCCGACTGACAGTTCCAATAGGGTCGGGTATTGATTTTTATTTATTTTATTTTTTTACTTTTAAACAGAGGGGTGCGCAAAGCCACGGCGGCCGCGGCGGCGGCAGACCGGGCCTGGCAGCCGGAGGTGACAGCGTCCAGGGTAACGGATGGGTTTTCGGTTAAGAAATTGTGGCAGAGGTTGAGGTTCGCGGGGGGTGAGCCACCTCTCTCCTCAGTCTTCACGCCCTGCGGGCTCCCTCGCTCTTAACCCTTCGCGCGCCGCGCAGGCCGTAATTTATTTTTAACCGCCGGCCCTCGCCAGCCACGAGAGGGGAAACAGATACCCCCCCCCGCCACCGCCCCCAAAGTCAAAATAAAAAAAAGAATAAACGCGCAGCCTTGATTCAACACATTTTGTCGAAATATTAAGGTCGCATTGCTTCGAGTCAAACACACGTATTTTAAGAGACTGAATTGGTCGTTGAGCACTTGTAGAAAAAATAGCTTGCCCCATTGCCCATTGGCAACCGAAGGCGAGAAAGGCATCCACACGATCTGCGGAGATGGAGCGAAGAGATCGGTTCAGGTGCAGGAGTGAGATGGGTGGAACAGCGGTGGACCGCGAGGGATGTGTAGGCCTCTGTCCTGCTACTCTGCCTGAAATGTTAGCCTGTCATATTTTTCTATTACAAGGCAGCGATAATGACGTGCATGTCATTACTTTAATGTGACTCGTGCACTTGATTTAATTATTGAAATGCCCATAGAAGCAACGGCTACACAAACCCTCAGAGATTGGTGCATGCTAGCGCTTGCATGAGGTTGATGTTGCCACAAACTATATTATCTTTAACATACCTTCACGAATGTCTAAAACGTCACCTAGAAATGCATCATAGGCTTGTGCCCGTTCGTAAAAACATTTTCAGAGTAGATGGGCCTGCGGTATTGCTAGAGGGTAACGATGGCCTTCCCTGAATATTCACGGTCCCTTCTGGTGGTTTTATATTAACGGCAAGCCAAAAAGGCACGTGGATAAAAAAAATATAGACAGTTGCGTTCGGAACCCACGCCTCAAAACAGTAAATAAGAAATGAAGCGTTGAATAGTTTTTGCGTTTCGTCCGTGGATTTTCTTTTCAGTGATGAATTTCTTTAAAATAATTTGACGGAACGCAGCCAGCTGCTGCCCTCTACTGTGTTTGCCCACTCGAGCATTCTCAGCCAGAGGCAAGGCCCTACCCCTGCCGTGCTCCCACACAAGCCATAAAGCAGACTTAATATTAGATAAATGGCAGATTTTGAATTAAATTAACGTCGCCAAGGTTGGAATTTTGGTTTATATTTTTTAATCTGTTAAGCATGATTTATCTTAAAAGGGAAGGAAGCTGCCAGCCAACAGAAAAAAAAATCCCACGCAGGCGGTTTCCGAGAGGCTCACTGCCACGCCAACTGACATCGCGTAATTGTGGAATTTCACAAAGGTTTCGGGCAGTCGTGTCGGCGACATGAAAGACACAAACACGTAAATCACACACCAGGCTAAATTATTTTCTCAGGTCAGGTGACGCACGCCCCCCGCAGGCTGGGTCTGCCAACCCACCAGTAGGCAGACATCGCGCATCGAGTTAAAAGTTGCGGCAAAAGCGACCGTAGCGTTAGACACCGTGGTGGAGCGAGCAAGTGAGTGTGCAGACAGTCCAATTGCAGCCAGGACACTCGGGCTTGAGAGGCCCAGGTACTGCACTTCAAAGACGAAGGAAGGCAAACAGGGGTCACCCATTTAATTTCTGACACCAGGGCCCATTCCACCCAAGCTCCCCTACCACCGCAATGAGATGCCATCTTGTGTCGAGATCCTGTGTGTTATGTGCGCTGCGTCTCAGCTTGTGCACAGTCACGTGGTGCAGCAATCGGTGTATTCACAACCGCCGCCACCACCCTACAAAAAAAATATCTGGCCCTTGCTTGTAAGCAGCCTCCACTCTCCATCCCCCCCAACTCCCTCCACCCCACCGTCCCAGCTCAGTGCCTGCCATCTCCCCGGCATCATTAGAGCAATTTTTGAAGCTCTCCATCAGCACGCCACGCTTGTCAACCACAAGACGAGCAAGTGGAACCATTAGCGAACTCTTTTGCATTAACATCATTTGATTTCATTCCAAACAAAGGTTAACACAATAGTGCTGGAGAAAATGACATCCCACTGGACTCCGCCGTTTTTGCAATTACGAGGAGGCTTTTAATTGTCAGGAGCTGACCCACGGCGCTGACATGCAATTTCGAGTCCTCATTCAAATCGCCCAAGCGGCAGAAGTATGCAAATGTTTTTGAAGCTGAACTTGATTAAAATAGCGATTAATATTGTGGAGCTCTCGGGCGCGGCGATTTGTCGAGGTGAAATGCATTAAGCCAAACGTGTCGAGCCGTATATCATCGGAGGTCTATTTTTCGAGTCGGGCCCTGTGGGCTTTTCGCCTCGTCCGGATATCATGCATCTGAACGCCAGCCCCGGGCAGAATGTGAACTAACGTATTAGCGTAAGAGAAACCCATATTGACAGTGCTGATAGAAAAACCTCAGGGGCAAGCACTGCTGGTGGGCACTTGTTTCTCGGGATAGGGTTAAACTGAATTAATGCCAGATTGTTACAAGCAGACTCGATCCTCTTAGAGGCAGCGCACGTGCGTGCCGCGGGTGCGGGATGAAGTGTCACGCATGTTCACGCGAGCTGAAGCAAAAGGAGTTTAGGATTTCTTTAAAGAATTACGGAAAATACTTTTGCTGCGGTTGTCAGTAAGAAAATACAGTTTTCTTCCATCGGCGCGAGGCTTTACAGGATGGCCTTCTACGGTGCTCGGCTCCGCTCAACTCCGAAAGTCCACGCATGGAAAATTCGGCTTCTGCGCAACGATGGCGGAGCGGCTCGTAAGAATGTTTCGCGCAAGCCCCGGTCCGGCGAGCAGACGGTGCGAGACGAGCGCCCGCACGTCAAGGGCGGCGGGGGGGGCGGGAGACGGCGCGGGAGCGTGGATTGAATTACGGAGGCAGATGAGCCCGGTTGTGTGGCCTCTAATGAGGGAGACGCAAGGAGGGATGGCCTCACCAGGACACCTCAGTGCCACTCAGCTGCCTGACGCCCATCAGCACTAATGAAGACAAATGTTCTGCCGACAAGGACGCACGCACGCGCAGGCACGAACGCGCGCACACACGCACAAACACCAAACACGCAAACAACATTTGCATGCACGAAGACGCACGCGGCACCTGATACCGGGGATTAACGTGCGCGCGCACGTTCCCGCTCAAGACTGCGAAAACGCCGCCGTGGTTATAAAAGAGACAATTCCACACAGGCACTCGCGCTCTTACCCACAGGATCTTGCACTCCTCTACGCATCCGTTCGTGGAAATTAATTCACCACTAACTGTCGTAATTGTATTTGTTCGTTTCAATTATAACGAAGACCTCCAATATTGTTCACGATGCAGTCCTGGATATGAACCCGATTACAAGTTTTCTTACCGACATCAAAGACACACATTTGTTTAGGCTTGAGATTCATTCATTCGTTCACTGTCCAGAAACCGCTTAATCCTGTACAGGGTTGTGGTGAGCCGGAGCCTATCCCGGCAGACACAGGGCGCAAGGCAGGGGCTAAACACAGGATGAGACGCCAGTCCATCACAGGGCTCCAGGGGAAAGTTAGTCAGATGTTGACCATGATATGCTGGGGGTTCCCCCAAACATAAAACTGTAAGTGAAACAAACAATGGGAAAAGGAGACATGAAATCTCAATTATATTTACACAACGGTTATAAAGTAACGTCTTTTTCAACTTTGTTAAAATCAGCTTGCATGACACATAGGTGTGCAGTGTTTGCGCCTAGACTCCTCAAATCCCCACATGTTGCAGATAACACGATCTCGATAACGATAAGTGTTTATTTTTGTCTAGCATCCTTCATGCCAGCTTAATTTCGCGCTGCTGCACAACCAGCGATTAATCAGCATTTACACGTGGGGGAGGAACCCGGCGGACCCGGAGAAACCCCAAATTGGCGATGGAAAATAAAAATAAACGATTTTAATAAATTGTCTTACAAACACTGGAACAGCGTGCACAGCTCATTGTGTAGCCGTAGCCTGCGACCGAAGATACATTCCCATAAATGAATCGGCGGCCGTGATTGATGAGAGTTGCCGAGTGCAGCTGATGCCTGGCACTGCTGTGCCTCTCTCCTCACCGCTCGCTGCCGCCGCCGCTCAGCTAATGTGCTCAACGCAAGCTGCCTGCCTCGCGATTCTGCTCTTCCCCTTCTGGGCCACATTAAAAATACATTACGGTGACGCGAGGCAAAGCAGGCCCGGGGTAGCGTCCCCACTTCGCCAGCAGTCAGGCCGAGCGTTCGTCTGACGCGCTGTCGTGGACCGAATCTGGACGCCCTTAATTGTTCTAATCCTGATAATTGCTTAATTAGTGCACCCGCTGTCTCGTTGGCAGAGGTGCTGCTGCTGCTTTTATGGCCCACTATTTTTCCTGCGAGTGTGTAAATTTTGTGCTGTCGGGTATTTAAAAAAAATATATAAATAAGATTAAATGGAAACAATTGCTCTCGTGAGGATCACGAGCAAAATGATGTCAATTTGGGAGACTGCGAAAATGCCTGCGGATTCGCAGCGATGTAATTAGAATTACGCAGTAAAAACAGTTTGAGGCTGGGAATGCTGATTTTGTGCATGAATTAGAAACTGTGGGGCGACAGCAATCACAAAGATTTTCCTGTTGCCCCGCTCTAACTCCACGTTTTTGTAAAGGGACCAAAATAAAAATAAACTGCAGCATCTTTTTAAGGAAAAATATCATGAACTATTTACGTCTATAAATGTCACAGTCAAATCGTACTGTTTGTATTTTATAACACAACAATTATAGACAACTTAACGTTAGTTTTGCATTTTGAAGAAGTCTTGTCTCCTGAATTTATATTAAATGTCTTATATTTTCAGTCTATAATTGTTGGGATGCTTTTTTGGTGCTTGCCTCGCAATTATAATTACTCGATTCAACATAATTGTTGTATAACCTATTCAGATGTATTAATTTTTGCGTGTTTGTGAATTTATTTACTGTAGAATTTGTTGCGGAAATACCACGGCTAACTCCTTTATCGTAAAACGATAAACTTACGGCAAGTGAAATGGATCTGACCTCATTATAAATAATCAAACATCTGTAATTATTCAGAATTACACCAAACCCTCTTCAGTCTTGAGCAAGCAACCTCGATCACACGAAGGTCAGGTCAGTCACATGACAGGAACAGCCAATCGTGTTCCTCCGTGGAAACAGCAGTCACACCGGAGCATAAATGTGGGTTTGGTAAGCCACCATAATCGCCGTGCTAGAAACAGGCACCTTTAAGGGGCATTTGTTCATGGGTTTTATTTATTACCGCTACTCATTAGGGGCTTGAGAGGAAGGCAAAATGTTTGGCATGTTTGAATAAAAGCCTGGGCTAACCTACTCGCCCTGTCAAGTCTCCCCCAGTGATGAATCTTGGAAGTTTGTATATCACTTGTATAAATTTAAACGTGCGGAGGTTAAACATTTCACGTTTACCAGATTACTCAAGAGTATCGGGACACACAGGACCTGTTATTTTTTTACATTTTCGTCTCTCGTGAAAAGAAAAAAATACGCTTAAAAAACATCCCTAATAATTACACACTATCGTGGCGGTCGGCAGGCCTGGGTTTTGTAACATGGCAGACAGATAGCGCGGCGAATTGGGCACGCCTGATTAATGCCGTGTCCGTGCGTGTCTACGATCGGAGGTGTGCCTGGGCTCCTGGTCCACGGGCCATGGCCAGACACTGCACCCCACTGTTTACATTCGCCGGCTGATATACCACCTCTAGTTATGGCATCCGCAGAATTTTGCTCCACTGCACGACATCATGCCCTTCCCTCGCCGACGCTAGATCGTACACGAATAGACGACGCACAGGGCTGTCTCGTACATCACCGTGCAGGCGCCATGCAGGGCCTGTCCATCATAGGCCTCACATGCAGACACTACGCAGGGCCTTTTCGCGATCGACCTCCTTCGCGCTAGAACACCATGTCTATGAAAGACCTCACACACACAAGCCCATCCTTAACACGCCTCACGTATACAGGCAGCACAAATGCCATATCTAATCAATCAACGCACACACAGGTTACACATAAGTCCAACCCCAATGGGCCTTATTCACAGAAACTGTGCACAGGCCATCAGACAAACAGTGTGTTCACAGGCTTGCAAACTCCATGAAGCAGAAAGTCACTAAACGAACCTCGAACAGTTGCTAGATGGTACTTCTAAGGTGATAAAATATGTCACGAAACAATGACTAAGTATCACACATAACAAACAAATATAGGATCTTGAAATGTTCCTAAAGCTGCATTAATGTCCTTGACGCAGAAAGTCACTTTGCCAAAAAAGGTCGCTAATGGAATAAGTAAAAAAAAGAATCCAGCTCGAGAAACAACATTTCTAAATTGGGAATGCTGATTGAGGCGATCAGGCATCACTCTCAAAGGATGCACGTAGGCCATTGTAGACCATCGTATACACATAGAGGTTACATAGATATTTGTAATTCTTTTGACCCCAACACAAAAACGGCGTTTCTCTGTAAAATGTTCATCGAGGAGCTTGGGAACAGTATGTGTTGTTAAGCCCCTGTGTGTAAACAATAAAAATGTGGCACAGCGGGGTTTTCTTCTTCGTCTTCTCCTCCTTTTATTACATTTTCTCTTACGCTTATATTTTATCCACCGGTGTGTCTGCCTTGACCTGAGTGACCCCCATTTATTCATATTCATACGTGACTTAGTGCACTCTAAAAGGCCATTTTCATGACCACTAAGTCAGGAGAGGCACCATGCTGGAGACTCTTAATGCGGAGCTGTCCGCCTCAAAATAGAAGAAATAGCTTTCTTTTCCCCATGCACGGTCCACGAACATTTTCTCATAACTTACTGACTGATGGTGCTTGAGACAGGACATTAGATTAGAGATATTGTCTCACAGCATGTGGTCAGGATGAATACGATGTTAGTGTTTTTTAGTTGTGCTCTGCCTGCCAGACCACAAGTGGAATCTAACAAAATGTGGTGGTGGTGGTGGTGGTTGGGGGGGAGGAGTGGTAGTGGAGGTTAGAGAAAGGACGCGAGGTCTGGTCAGAAGGGAGACTCGAAAGCTGGTCACGTGGATCAGCGGCCGGTTGAGATGGCCTCAAGAGAAACCATCATCCGGCCCAATAAGCCTTTACAAGTCATGGCAATTTTATGCAGAAAATCACAATTCAAAGTGAGTTATTGTGATGCGTTTGGGCCGAATGAGCCAGTTACTGCCCTTGTGAAATGTAATTCGGAGCACGTTCCACTGGAGAAATTTGCTCTAATGTATATAGCCTACATGCATAACGGGCTAGCAAGTTCATATTTAAACCCTGGTGAAAAAAACTGTATTACCTAGACAAACATAGAAATAACAGTCAGAATTTGTTCTCTTAAGCCTATAAGAAAAATTCTACTTACAATGTATAATAGTGATAGTTGCTTTTCAAAGCTGTTCTTTTTGTTGTTGGAATATTTTACATTATATTTGTATAACAAACTACTTTGTGGTCTGTGACCTGGATGGTGGGTCAAGACAGCCATGTTTAAGGAAAAGAACCAGGCCATTGTCAATGATGCATTCCGAGCGTCACAGTGTTTAAAAATTAAATCGGTCCTCTGCATTGTACCAGACGTTCAGCGGAAAATGGAGCTTTTAGGACAGTTGCACGACCCTGTAAATATGCCCCCTTCGGATTTCTACCGGAAGGATTTAAGGCCCCAACTCACGGCATGCAGAGGACGCGAACACGTTTAACGCCGAGTTGCTGTCGCGCTGCAAATACTCCGGCGCAGCTCCATATTTTTCTTTAAACATCCGTCAGTTTTTCAGTTTGTATCTCTTAAGAGCGTCATTTATCACGGCCGCCGCGCACTTACGTGTGAATGCGTACACACGCGTATAAACATCGGGTCTTGTAACCGATGCGCAAATCGCCCATTCTCTGGAATTATGTGCAGACGTTATTCTAAATGATTCGTCTTTCTTTTCTGCCCCGCGCGTTCTGTCGTGCCTTTTTATTTATTTAAATGCAAATTCCAAAAAAATTCTAATTCCACTATTTCCAGACAGCAGTCTTCTATTTGAAATAGGAAACCCAATACAGGCGAGGGATTGCATTTCTAGTGTATGGAGACTTATTCACTCTGAAGGTTATACTTGACCATATAGTTCAAGGAACAACCAAGACTTATTATCTGTAACATGCATTACATTTGTATTAAAACATTGTAAGGTGTATTATATTACTAACGCACTACAGCACGTCATTGTGGTAACTGTGACCATACGTCATGAATTACTGGCTTCATATTTACTTTGGAGACAAAACAATAACAATATGTGGGATATATCAAAACAATTAAAATATATATTTCCAATAACATACAGATGTGAATGAATACAAATATACGCATTGTTAAAACGCATTATTTTCAAATGTGATTAGTTTAAGTAGCTGAAATTCATAAGTGCGCAGTCTGAAATCAACAAACATCACAAACTTTTGCTGTGCTGACAAACGTGGGATGTGCCTAGTTTCCACCTGTGAGGTCCAAACCAAGACATACCATGGGAAAATGAAAATCTCACAATTCCTGAAAAGAGGAGAACCACATGTAAACGCAGAGTATTGAGTGGTGTATTGTTACGCAACTCACAAAAACCGGAACAATTGATATGGCGAGAAGACTTAAAAGTTCCCCAAGACAACTACCCACGCACAATGACGACCCTGACACCACCAGGACAGGTGGCGACCCTAGTTTGACCAATTGTCAACACTTGGGGGACTGGAGCCCTGGACCTCAACATATGCTGCTTGATTCCTTCAACGCAGGGCATGAAACCCACGAGGCAAGTGGTCACCTTTTCGGAAATAATTCCAATCTGCAGCTCTAACTGGCCCACTTCGCTGCACGTTAGTTTGTGCATTGGAGGTGCGGCAGACTTGCTTACCATCACAGACACACAATAAATCACACTTAGACGCTGAAATTTCTGGTTCCGACTGTAGATGCAAAAGCAATATCCTTTGCTGACTACGGGTATATTTCACGTCAGCATTCGCAAATAGCTGTTCTTTTTATTTCTCTTTATTTATTTATTTCCGAAATTTATTTCCCGTATTGCAAGGCAATAAGATTCTGTCCCACATTTATGCTGACATCCGTCCTCAGATCAGAGAAAATGACACCCGAGGCCGTTCCTACACAGCGATCTTTGGCGGTACTGTGATAAAACCTGGTGAAGGGTGTGACAGGCAGATATTTCACCTTAGCAGTAAGCAGGAGGTATGTGTCGGTAACATCGCAAGCCTCAATGGTTTGATTAAAAAGAGGGGGGAGAAGAGGAAGCAGGCAGAACACAAAAAGGAAAAGAATGGAACATTGAACGTGAGACGCCTTGCCACAGCTCGGAAAGGAGAAATATCCCTCAAGATGATTGCTGGGCAGGAGATGGCTTTAAGTCACTGGGCTAAGAAATTTGAAAGTGCCAAATGTGAAGCTGAAACATCTGAAAGGCTAAAATGGATTGTGCACTTTGACATTTAATGTGGTAGTTATATTTCCTTTTTCAGACTTATACTAAAATGTGAATGCAAAATACTAAGCTCAATAATGCATTATTAGGGTTGAGAGGTGGTGAAGTGGTTAATGCGTGGCATTGTGTCCCTGGTGAACTGGGTTTGAGTCCCGGCTATGGCTAACACAAGTGATGAATGATATATGAACCAGTCCTTGACATTCTCTTGGACCCACACCAACTAGCGTGGTATAGTATGATCCAACAAACCTCATGACCGAAAGACGTAGGGAGGCCTTTCACCAGGAAAGATTGATAAAGGCCTGTCGATTATTGTTATTAAATCACATATTTGCACATTGGCTTGGAAATGACTGCTGCTTCTGGCACTGTGATATTTCATGTTCAGAGACGCATTTAGGTGAAACATTTTCGATTGTGCTCCACCACGCAGGGGCCTCACTCAGCTCATTTGGGTCCCAGACGTTGTCATCAGATCCTCGCAGTGAGGCTGGCAAGCGAGCGTGCGGCGGAGAGTGTGAGGAGCTTGCGTCTCCCGCCCTGACAGGTAATAAAGCATTAAGGGAGCCCCGTTTGCCCAGATTCCGCGTGCCGCCGCGTAGTTAAAAAGTGCGAATGAAGGAAAAATCTGAACGTGTCACATCAAGTGTCCAATTAGTTTCCACCATTAGCGGCATGATGTCGGCTCACGGGCCACGGGATCGGGGTCACGGGCCTTCAGCGAGGGGAAGCGAGCTGTCCGCACAATTACCCGCTTGTCACAGAATTCTTTCATTTCCCCCGTGCGGCGTGGCGGCCGCTTCACAAAATATCTACATGGAGCCGGCGTTTACGCTTCGTGCGCGATACGCCCACTCGTTTCAAGCTCTGCAGATAGATCGGTAAAGTAACGCGACGCAATAAAACACAGGACGGATATCGCGAAAGCGAGTGTCCTTGTGTCCTCACGGAGGCTGTGCGGTGGCGTTAAAATCTTACGAAACGTATGCGTTCACGCTAATTGACATTTATTAATCGCAAAAGCTGGAAGGGGTGGTGTCGGAAAATTCCCTTGTGTCCCAACGCAGGCGTACAGAATTTCACGTGGCACTTTTCTTTTTTTGTAAATGCATAAGACGATGTCTTTTGCTTCATAGAAAATGAGCAACCCATCCAAAGACATTCATAGCGGGCCCCGTGGGAGGCAAATCTCAATGTAATTTAAAAGTACACATACATGTACTTACACGTATACATTACATGTCAACTTAATTCAAGTAACGTACGTACACGTGTACTTCTTACATACATCACGTGCTCACGAATACACACGGAGGTCCAAAAATATAGTGTGGCTTCCTGCACGTTACTTATTCTACTCTAAAACATCTAGCACTTCGGCGGGTGAGACCCTTGCAGGCCCTCAATATCAAAACCCTTAATTTCCCCAAATAACCGGACAGAGGCTTGTGCTCATTACACATACAGGCACACGTGATGCGCTAACATGTTGGCGAACACGGGTGGGGAGCTCAGTGGAAGGGTGTCTGGCCAAGCCTCGCGGGAAGTTCAAGAGCTACTGTCACGTCCGTGGCAGACAATTACAGCCAGTTGAAAGATCACGGCGGTGAACGTTTTGCTTTTAATGAGTCCGCATTAGAGATTTAGGCTACCGTGATGTTGCATCGTACAGCCGTGCTGTTTTAATGTTGCAAATGTTAAGGCCCTCTGTGGCCTTGGTGGCCGGCTGATGTATCAGTGAAAGAAAGTTATGGAATTTATTTCAGGCAACATTGCATGTACAGGACTGTAAACGATAGCATATCCTGCCATCAAAACCTGCTGTTGTGGTTAACGTTTAGACGCCGGTGGGTCCTACATATTTTTTTATTATTATTTTGAAATGCGGGAGGATTTCAGATTGCCCGACGAAAACTCATGCATGTAACAAGGGCCAGCACTCAAACTCGGCTCACATGGCCAAGGCAGGAAGGAGTGGCAAGGCATTGGATAGAGCAGCTGCGTGACCCACCTTAAAGATTAAGAACAAACATTAAATAATAAAAATAAACAACGAACACACATTTCCAAGATATAAAATACAACTTTACATAATTTCCTATAAAACGGACCAATTTCCCGAGCATGTTAAAGCGAGGTGATGCCACCTCAGATCAATCACTTCCATTAAAGCGCGGCGAGTTAATCTGCATTTGACACGAGAGGGAGGGGGGAAAAGGTAATGGGAAAATTATGCAAATTGACCCCCCGCGCAATTCATCAGAAACCTGACAGGCATGCCGCTTTAATTGAGCACCTCTGCAATTGCGGCCTAAACGTGGCTTTCGATGGCCCAAACATTTTTCCAAGGGAGGGTTCCCCTCCGTGAATGTCTCCCAGAAGGCGCATAAAAGCCAGCGGTGCTCGGCGAGCGAATGCGACGGGAAAACAACGACGTTTGAACGCAGCCCGCCACAACGAGCCGCTAATTGCAAAGCGGCGCACACTCGGCGCTCTGCGACACGGGCAGTAAAGACGACCAGGTCCCGGTGAAGCAACCCCACTCCGGAGGTTCGATTTCCTCCTCGATTTACGGGGGAGAGCTCATTTTCTCTCTGAGGGTTCGCCCCCCAACCACCAACGACCAACCCGTGGTCACGTTAAAAAAGGGGCTTTTGCGTCAAATAGTCCGGGCCACCCCTTCCTTGCTCGTTGGAGGAACGTCTGGCCCCAATGATTCAATTTGGCACAAACACCTGGCGCGTTAAATATTACATAGGTGCGCGGCGCGGATCCGGGGGGCCCGACGGCGGCCTAATCACTCGTCGGATCGCTCAGCATCTGCCGGCGTCCCTCATTTCCACCGTCGGCGGCAGCAGCAGACACACACACACTCTCTCCGTCATCATCCCGAGGGGACCAACACGGCAGCTTGTGTTGCGGCAACAATTGCCTCCCACTTATGTCCGCTGCGAAAGTGCCGTCGTGTCTGCGCGTTGCGAGAGCCTCCTTGGGTTTTTTTTACATTTCTGCCGTTGCTGTTACTTTTATATCTTTTTAATGGCTGTTGTAAAGAGATGCAAGAACAATCTGTTCGGGCAATTAAGGCAGAAAGACTGGGGCTTGCGTGAAGAGGGTGGGGGAAAGCCTTGTGAATTGAGAGCAACACGCTAACCAGCATCCCTCCCCTGCCACACAAAACCCCGTGTTTATCACGGTGCAAGTGTAACGTTTAGGAAGCTGACGTGGTCAGGTATACATAAAGGCAGTAATGCCTCCCATTAGGTGGAATATTACCATAGGTGCTGTTAGCGAGCACTTGTTAAAGCTGATGTACTTTACCAGCTTTAACAAGTGCTCGCTAACAGCACTTGTGGTAAAATTAGAACCTCGGCTAAGTACAGATACCGAGGTCGAATATTACTAAGTACAGAGAGAGTTGGTTTCGTGACCTACACCACTCCAGGTCGCAGGAATCCCGTAAATAGCTTGCAAGCTCACTGGGTATTTTCTGCTGTAATAATAAACATCTATCTGAGCTGATGCATAGAATTGTGTAAGTAATACACTCCAACGTAATTTTCACACATTGTGACTGAAACCGCATACACGGATTTGTTAGTTTGGTTTTGACGTATTACACTACTGGACGGTACTGGATTACGCGTTGATTGCGTAGACTTAACACAGAATTCGGCAAAACTTGAGAGAAGTCGAGTATAGATCACAGACTACAACACAAAATGATTTAAGACTTCACAACAAAGGAGTTACCGAAAATAAAACGAAGTCAATGACTGATAATTCACAAATGGTGGCCATTAGCACGATTGAGCCAAAACGTAAGACAGAATTGTTAAAATAGTGGAGCTATATTCAGCAGCTCTTTAGTAAAATATACAATCCTTCATCCCAGCCAATTAAGCTTATTGTATTTGTTGTTGCACGGATTATCCCGAATTGCCATATTTCCGGCGACTTTACAAGGGTTCTGAGCACAACAGCAAACATCAATACTGAAGTCATCCCGAAAGAACGGCTCTGCAGAGCAACCATCATGAATTGAGCCGTGAAAACCTACATCGATACATCGCAAACGTTCACGCAGAATGTAAATACCTCAATCGTGAAGCGGCTGTATTCGTTCTCCTCCTTCGCCATCCGACATCGGGCATGGACGTCTCCACCAGGCCAGGCGCACCAAACGTCCACGTGAAGGCCCAGGCCAGGTGCAACTTGAGACCACGTGAAGTCCTGACTGGGTGTACTTTGAGGCTACGTGTTTGTTGTGTCGCAGAAAAGCTGAAAAGAGCTTGCAGCTCACTGGGTATTTTTAGCTGTAATAATAAACATCTTTGATCTACCGTACCGTCGAGGCTGCTGAAGTCCGCATGGCGAACAATGGCCACTTGCTCTGAGCCACGTGTCTGGGCTGTTGTTTGAAACTCGTGGTTTGTCGGCCTTCATTCACTACGATTCTCTTCTGATGCGGGGTCTTTCTCGTCATTTTCAGTGATGTCTGCTGCGGCAGCTGTGTTATAACTGAAGTTTTACTGTCTTGTGAAAGTACATAACAGTGTAAAGGCAGAAGGCGGTATCCGCGTTATGGAGCGCAGTTCTCCGTGTGTAACGGCAGACCAGGGGTTAACCTGCGCCCTCGGGTTGTTTGGATCAATGGGCTGTGGTTCCCTCTAGTGGTCGTGAGGTTGTAATGCCACACGTATACAGGATTAGATAAGCGTCTCATCCTTTGTTTTAGGAGTATTTCAGTCATTCCTTCATTGTCAGAAACTGCTTAATCCTGTACATGGTTGCGGTGAGCCCGAGCCTATCCCGGCAGACACAGGGCGCAAGGCACGGCTATACCCAGGATGGGATGCCAGTCCATCACAGGGTACCGGGGGCAATTTAATCCGCAGGACAATTAACCTATGCAGCAGCATGTCCCTGGACTGTGGCCCACAGTCCTCCCACAGTCTGTGGGAGGAAACCGGAGTGCCCGGCGAAAACCCACGCGGGGAGAACATGCAAACTCCGCACAGAGAGGCACCCGAGCCGAGATTCGAACCAGGGGCTTATGGCTGTGAGGCGGCAGCGCTACTCACCGCGCCACCGTGTCGCCCTTAATGAGTATTACTTCACAATTAATCCAAACGTATATGTTCTCATTGGTTTGCATAAACTGACTCTCAGCCAAAATGTATCCCCAAAATCTACATCTGAATTTCACAGAGAACAAGATATCAAAATCCACGTGAAATCAATATCACGTGAATTTGGCCAAGATATGGATTCAAATCCAGCATTTCTGTGGTGCCAGCCCAGTGCTCTAACACGGCCATTATGAGCCTCGTGAACCACACCCAGCCCTCCTCCTTCATGCCTTGATTTTGTATAGCCAAAAAACATAATACACCTCTTACATAAAAGCCATCCTTCGTAATAAAAAAAGAATGTTGGCCTATTTTCCTTTACCATTTGAAAAAAACGAGGCAATAAATCACTTGTAAGTTGGAAACATCTCAGTCTATTATTATTATTAAACTTCTTCTCGCTCATTTGTATGTGGCTGTAAAAAAAGTCACTCCCAGAGAAAGAGGAATTGGCTGGGGGTGGGAGTTGAGTTGAGACGGGCACGCGTGCACCTTTAATAATAAAATTACTGCCAGCGGGACGGGGGGCTTTGAAGCGAGGCGGGCCCCGTGCAGTCACCGGGGTTTCAATTGATGTGAAACGCGAGAGGCCGACAGAGGCTTTCTACTTGTATTTCAAAAAGCGCAAAATTGCTACCACATTTACGGCGCGCGGCCTTCGCGGGACAACCTTTCCAACTCGCTCCGGCCCTGTCGGAGGCTGGCTTTGAAAGCTCAGCTTAAAGTTTTTTTGTTGGTTTAATTACTACAGCCGCCCGCCACGACTGCCCCCCCCTGCCACCCCGGGTTTTAATTGGCAGTGGTTGGGGGGGGGGTTCTGTGGAGGTAAGCGCACACATGGGAGCCGGCTGGCTGTGGCCCCTTAATTAAGGGGTTCTTAGAGGGGGGGGGATGGTTATTAAATTCTCATATTTCCAAATCACCGAAATATGATTTTTGAATTGGGTTGTGATGAATGTTTCTAAAGGTGTGTACGTGTGCACATTGTGTTGTGGAAGATCAAATATGAATGCATCTTAAGTGAAACCGTTTCATGGGGAATGTTTGGGAATGTGTCAGCACTTGTATCACTGTCCACGATGGGGTAATTACATATTTTCATCGTGGCTGTATATACATTTTCATCGCATTTACATTATTTACTGGCCAACCAATTGCACTTTACTATTAGAAAAAATACTGCACGAGAACATCGTCCATTCTGCATGATAGAATATTTTTTTGTCAAGTTATATTTATCAAAACATTCTTGTTTCATGATTTGAGCACGTATTCAAAACGCATAAAAATTGGGGCATTGTAGAACATTATTATTTATTGCTGAAAAATAGCAATATATTTATTGGCTACAAATAGGTATGGAATTTTCAGTATTACCTCCTCGTAACGTGGGTGCTTTCTGGGTGCCTCCACCGTCACCACATACAACGCATTCCTTACGAAATGAAATTGGCTTAAACGCTCCATGGCAAGAGGACTGCCTCTTCTGAGAGGAAGCGTTGAGCCTCCGTGAGGTTCCAACTCAATAAATAACCGACAGTGGCAACAACACCGCGTACCTTCTCTATGTAGTCAAGTTTATTGAGCTCCACGCGGCGCGCGTTACGAAGCACGGACGAGCGAACGGGATGGAAGCGGCGCGGTGCACACGTCGCGCGGCTGACACGGATCGACTGCACACGCATGCACGGCCACGATGGAGAGATGGGCTTCCTACGGAGACCCGTGCGCGTCTGCACACCCTGTCTCAAAATAAAATAAAAACTAAGGATGCTAACGGACACCAGGCGGCAAACTGTATGTACGCACGCACAACTGGGAGGCAGAAGTGTAGTCCAGGGAAACAGTGATGTCTGTTCCGTGGATGTCATTCCTTTGGCTATCAGTACTGGACATGGACTTACGAGTTGGCTCTACAAAGCCAAACGCAAAACGATTGCTGGACAGGTAACGCTAATTAATGTCGACGTGTGAAAACCAGTTCTATATATTTTTTCGCTTTCGGTCTCCTTGCCATCTGATAAAACGTGAAGGACAGCACTGTCTCTCTAATCTGGACTCAAGCATCACAGCTGTGCATGGGGTTGTCTAAAATGTGCCAGTGGATCACTGCTGTCAGCCCCTCCTGCCGTAATTGCAAACTTTTCGTTGACATGGGCTGGCCTCACTTTAGCCGTGTGCGCCGGTGAATGCAGGATGAATGACAGTTGATGTCAATCTGTGCATTTTCACAGGGTGGCATCTGACTCCACCATCCCCCCGCCTCAGGCACAGTTTAGCAACGCCTGTCTGCATGTATGTATAGCTAAGCTGAAATGACGTCCCTAAAACACCCAACAGCGGTGAGCAATGCACGCCAGCACACAGTCCCGTCCGACTCCCCACGGTCAACCAGCAATCCTTGCGGGTCGCATGCAACCGGCACCCACGCATGCGTTAATTGCGCAATGACTGACCGGTGGACAAGAGGAGGTGGACTGTGTACGACTGCAGCGGCGGCGGCGGCTGCCGCGCTCACACCTTGTGCGTACGCGGCATATTTATATAAACGCTACAGCCGGCGGAGTCTGTTCGGTCAATTTTTCTCGCATCGCACGCCCGAAACACAAATGAATCATCATCATCACCACCAATCAGCCTCGTACCCACCTACCACCGCGGCAACGAGACTGCGGTTCAATTCCAGCCGGAGTGGCCAACCCAGTTCGGCTCTTTGAGCACATGCACCATATGCTCACAAATGATGGAGCCTATGGCTGCGGTGACTATAAACCTGCACGTGGAGACGTCGTGATGTCCACGTCTTTGTTCGGGGCCACGTTGTGGTTTTTTCTGCATGCTGTTGCATGTTTTGTTATCATGCAAGTCATTGCGTGCATTCAAATGCAGATAATTTTTTTAAGAATCATGTTATTGTCCTGGCTGTTCGCTAAGTATAATTTTGCATTCGAGTAATGGAATGTTCTCATAAATGATGCAGCATTTCCCAAACCCTGACTGATGCAATGCTACAGGCGACGTCACTTTTGTGAGCTTAAAATTATCATCTTGTATTCTGTGTTCAATCAACAGGTGGCAATGAACTGTGCTAAGCCACCAGAATCCAATGACAATCAATCCGCAAGGCGTAGCGAGCCGACTGGGGTCGCCTCTCCCACCGACATGAAGACACTCCGACCGCAACATTCCCGAGTCTCTTGAGATTCAAACTGACCCGAACACTGGACTAGAGAACCAAACGGCTGTTATTACTAGTTACACAATAGCGTATAGGTTGGACGTCACGCTACATGAATTCGATTTATTGCAGTAGATTACTATGTTATACCGTCAGGGGAATTAGCGATAGTATATATATACACATATCATATAAACTTCCCCCTTTTTAAATGATTTCAGCTGCTCTGGAGACAACAAAACACACAGAACCCCTGTTCAATACACTTCTGAAAGTACCTGTCAAGCTCCGAAATTCAGGGGAAGCTGTTAGCGATTATTCCTGTGCACATTTACATAAAAAAGGAGCATTGGTCTGGCCTAATGACTCGTGATATCATCTTGCAAGTGGAACGGCAACATCTCATACGAGGGCTTCTGATTCAAATCTCAACATTGTCACCGAGGTCACTAGGACCTCAGCTTTGAACTTGTGCATTTTTGGCTACGGGGAACATTGCAGCTACAACAGAAGGCTGCTCAGGAAAGTCAAAAACCACGAGTAATCAGTTTTCCGTTTAAAAAAATACAGGACCGTGACTGTCCTGTAAAATCCCAGACGACTACACGTGACGTATAGATGGTTACACGTTATCGAGTGTCGGCTATGAATTGATTCAACACCTTAGTTGTATTTATCATTAATCATATTCAATCCACTGTTGAATGAAGGCCTCCCCGAGCTCATCACAATTACAATGGTGGAAAACTGGGGTATCCCAAGCATTGAATAAATTACTAGCAGAGGCATATTGTTCAACAAAATGCCTCGAACATGTAAACATCCCAAATTGTTTAAAATATTCCATTATAACAAGCCACTCAAGTGGTGCCATTCAAAAGCATAATACATTTTAACTTTGGGTCATCAGAGCTGGTGTTTCAATTCCTTTAATCAACTTCTCCTTTATTTGTTCTTCATTTCTTCTTACTTAATTCATTATGAACTAAGATCTATTGCAACCCCCAATTACTCAGCTGCCCTGCTCTCGGCCGGGTAGGCAGCATCTCTATGCAGACCTGCCATGTAACTGTGCTTAAATAAACCGAGGCATGGAAGGGCAATATATTGTTCTACTTTGGCCAAAGTTACTCCTTTGTTGCCATCACATAAGGGATTGGGGTTTTTTTTTGTTCCGTCAATACAATCTAACTTAAGTCAGGAAAAAACAATTATGGCAACGCCACCTTGCCAGCTGCCACCTCGTCGTCATACACAGTAGTAAGCACTAGAGACGTTACTAACCATCAATAGAAAACAGTTAAACAAAGTACAGTGTTACTTCGACTGCGGCGCGCACGCATTCGAATTTGCCCTGCCAGTGGCCACGCATCGCCATGGTGCTGCTGTCTCCATCACCATTCATCTGGGGGGCACTAGGCTGTCCAGCAGCATGACACACAACGTTCATCACCGGCGTTCACGCGCAGCTGAACAATGTGTTTCTTACCCACGCAGTCGCGTGTGCTGACATCCACAATCCACCAGCCTATAGCCTCCAAGATGCACCAAACAAAGTCATTTGAGATTCTCATTTTTCAACTTGTTGAGGTTATGTTGCCAGACATCCATCCTCTGCTTTAAGCAAATGTATGCAGCTGTGGCCACAGGCGATTATCCGGACGGGCTCAGGGTTTTTGCTTTCATGGTTTTCCTTGTTACATGTTTTCCAGCGTAAAACCCATCGTGACAGCAAAAGTTCCATTGTAAGGGAGACCCGGCACTGTTGGGATTGCATCTTTGTTGTTTTAAATCCTTGCAGTTGTGTGACGTTACATTTTTTTTTGCGTTCACACTCACGGCTAACATTGTGACACAGTGGCCACGCCGTTCCGCGGTAAATGCACCCAGGTTTAGCGTCCAGTCAACACTTGTTCGATCAACACTCGTCAGCCACTTGATCTGAGCGACGCACTGGAAACAGAAACGTCAGGGCCCCTTTTTCAAGGACTAGCATCGCAGGGCATCCCGTCCACAGGCTGCCGGAACTGGGACACATCAGGGCCACCTAGTGGCTGTGTTTTCATTGAAGTGGTTTTCTTCTACAGTATTTATTTTCAGTGTCTTATCCCAGGAGGATGAGAGTCTCTCTTTTCTGGTTTCTCAAAGTACCATTCACATTCCTGGGCTTGCGTGACATGAATTTGGCTGCTGGGTTCACGCACTCTTTTTATGTATTTTTTTTACATGCTTATGAAATTCCTGAAGGAATGTTGTGTGTCACATGCTCAGCTGCATCTGCCAGTGAACACTTTGTTAAGTATTCTACTTGGGCAGTAGAATTTCCTGTAACATCCTGTGAATTTGGTCTGAGAAAAAAAAAATCCAAATTGTACGTCTTAGCTTTTGTTGAAATGATCCTTACATTGCCAAGTTGAGACACAGGCGCCAATAAACGTGGCAAAAGACACAGAACCCCTGGACAAAAATGGCACGATCCAGAATAAATATCTCATGCACAGCAACAGCATTACTCTCCCAGCCTTTAGCTTGTACTGGTCCATTTTGTACAAGGGTGACTGATTTGAAATCCTCTCCCAGGAGGCCTCTCTTGGTCTGCACCATCACTAGGAGCAGTCGGAGCCCATCAAAGAGCCGTGACATCAGAGCGATACCGAGTCTGCCGAAAGTGCCACAGCACCAGCACCATGAAGTGACGGGTTCAGTGTCTAGAACTCACACGATCGAGTCTCTACGCGATGTCACATACAAGGAAGAAACCTCTTAACACGCCACAGTTAGTCGCAAAACAATAAGACCGCGTTCAATAAATTATAAGTTCCAATGAATTCAGACACTTTAACAGTGCCAGACTACGCTTTCCTGTGAGATTTCAAAAACCTACGACTTGATGATGTTGCTGTTGCAATGGAGCTTCAAGGTGCAAAAAGACTGACATTATTATCTAAGCACATCTTTGCTTACATCACTGTCTAAGTCTTCATTTTCCCATTTGCCAGCAGGTTGCACTAACATTTCTAATCCATTAAATGTTTGCTATATAACGTCATTGCGTGCCATGGCTATATTTAAAGCATTTTTTACGGGAGTGTACGTTCCGTAAGACTTAACATCGATTCCAGAGGCAAAAGTGGCAATGGGCGAATCACAAGCAGTGGCAGAGGGTGTGGGAAATCTGTAGACACAAGGTTTGAACCATCCGCCCATTGGTCTTCAGTGTGGGCAGAATCTTCAGAGAGCTCACAGCGAGAGACATGCAGAGCGCACACCTCCTATATTAACTTCTAAGTAATGCTTTTAATATCTGAGCAAAGCAATTTGGATTATTGCCCTAAAGAGACTCCCACATGGGCTGAGTGGCTCACAAACTCAGAATATCAGGAGGGCAGGGAACCATGATTCATTGGTCCTTTTTATTGGGCCTCCAGCTGGATCTTGCCATGTTCGGATTTTTGTTTTCCTTTCATGGTGAATTTGTGGATGGAAACATTCCGGGATTCTAATTTTGTTCACGTTTTAATTTTTTTAACAATCTGTATTGTTAGACTTTGATATTTTTTTCGTGGGGGGAAACGTGGCCTCAGAAAGGAGATGATGGCGACTGCAGAGGCTCAGAGGAACCGGGCGAGTAGTTCCCCGATTCCGACGTTGTTTGGTCCTCGCTGGCCGTGGACAGGCGGTTAGCG
>JAZEWU010000016.1:7886305-7896584 GCA_036362915.1 Geotria australis
AGGGAGGGAGGGAGAGGGGCAAGAGACACACAGAGAGGACGGGGAAAGGAGCAGCCAGGAGGTAATGCAGGGCGGGAGGAAAACATGAAGGGTTTGGGCGGATGGTGATAAAATGATTTGTGAATGGGGAGGTCGTGTTAGAGGGGTAGGGTTTGAACAACAAGGAATGTCAAGGCAAAAAGACAAGTAATGCCGATAAAGGTCACAAACCAAAATTCAAAAAGCAAACATTCAAATATGGCAGTGAGTTAATGTAAATTAACAGCAAATGAAATAAACATAAACCATATTCACATAGTCCCATTATGAATTAAGTGGCAAAAGTAAAATAAACAAATCAATTTATACATAACAATTGCAAAAAGGAGAGTGAAAATGGCAAGGTTGTGCATGGTAGAAGTTGGAAGGGTTTGCGAAAGTGTCAGGAACAGTTTTTGGTGAGGATCATCAGGGAAATGTTACCAGGGGAGAAAAAAATATGAAGGAAAAAGGCAAGGCGGCATGGGGGTGGAGAGATAGAAGGGGCAGAGAAAGGGGAGAAGGAAGGTGTTACAAGGAAATCCATGCAGAGATTCAGGCACAGAGGCCCACGGCGGCACCACTGGCGCAACACTGCAGGTCGGCAAGGGGATGAATGATCGGTTGTGGAATGATGAACCGGCCCAATTCTCATTGATTCGTTTGTTTGTCTTGGGCATGCTCATGGGACAGCCTGGTTCCAAGGAGGACACGTGGTCGAAAGTCCAATCCAAGCTAACCTCTCGTTAGCCTTTCGTTACTCGCCGTGCCTTCCATAGGGTTATGCTCTTTCATAACGTTATACGGCGGGACACGCAGATAATAGAAATTTACCATCTCAGGACCAACTGCTTTAAATTCCAACCATCAGATGCATCATGGTAATTAGAACTGACAATGTATTGTTGCAAAACAACATGTTTGCAAGGGAGGTTAATTGCAGGTATTTTGTCCACACAAAGGCAGGGTTCAATGGCCAATATTAAATAAGCCAAAATCCAATGTAATTGATATACCATAATTCAGACATTTGTTAGCTGTTAAAAAATCGGATACATCACTATTACACATGTTCATGTGATGGTCAAGGAAATAAAATGTATTATAAGTGAGTCTGATCATTGTCATCTGGGCTCCTTTTTTATTGTATTAAGTGTGAAATCCAAAATGGCCTCAAAGCAGACATTTTGTTTCCACTATATTTTAGAAAATCTGTTTGCCAGGCAAAGGCCTGCCACTTTCATATCAAGCGGCGGTGCTGAAGGCTCAAATCCACGTGGCACACGTGGTTTTTGCTGAAATGACTAGAGCGAGCATGAATGTCAAATGCATGGGGAAGGTGATTCAAATTTAGTCAGTGGATACCATATTATATTCAACAGCATTAAGCCAATCAAATTATATTATTTATTTAACTTGTCCACCTCTTTCCCAGCCAGTCCCAATACATGCCATTTATCTTTTCAATACTCTTATGTTCAATTTATGTGCAAATATTTTTTCTGAGACGTCATTAATTTTAACTCATTGGGCCGGTGTACATCTTTTCCTTTCACTAATTCAGTTGTGATTTTTATTTTGTAATCCATTTTCTTGTAACATGCCTGCCAAGTTCATTATTTCCCTGTAATTTAGTGGCTGAGCTGAAGAACATCAGCACAGCCTCAAGGTTGTGGAAAATCCTTGTTAAAAAAAAACCACGGCTATAATACAGAACTAAGGCCCACAGAAAATGTCCATTATGATAAATTGTAGTCACTTAATTGACAGCAGCAGACGCTGCTAAAAAATGACTAATTATAAGGGTAATGTTTAAAACTGAGTCAGGGTCGTAAGCCACACAGCGCTTATAGAAATTCCCACTTACTGTGGATGGTTTCAGATTTTCTGCCAAGCAATTAGAATAGTTTTACATCTAATAAAAAAATCTACACACTGCAACTTTCAGTGACAGAAAACAACAAAGAGGCCTTTTTGTTGTATTACACCATTGTTTTTTTTTGCCAGGTAGGAGCTGGGGTGAGAGTCGGTGGACACATACATACCATTGTGTAGGGATCTAACAAGAAGATTAACCAGTCACAGGTGATGGGTGGGGGACGGTTAGGGGAGGGGATTTTGGAGAGGGCAAGGGACAGACACAAAATCACTGCGTCAAGGCTGCGAGGGACAACGACCGCACGATTAGACACTGAGACAAGCAGCCAGGGCGAAACGCTGAAAAGGAAAACAACTTTGTGTTATGAATGACCCACGGTACATGCTCCTCTCTTCTCACGTGGAATTTTACTTTGGCAATGTTTTGACAAGGTGGCTGGGAAACACGGTGTCAGAGATACTGAGCTGGCAGCACTGAGATCCTGGGTTTAAATCTTGGATTCAGGTGCCTACGATGACACCAGGTTCTCAAGTGTAACAAGCTGATGGTCTCAGCTTGGAGAAGCTGAGCTTGGAGAAGCTGAGACCATCAGCTTAGCTGATTTAAGCTTGTCTGGTAATCGGATGGATGACTACCTTAGAATTGCGTGTTTGGGACCTTGGGTTGGAAGATGGCCTGGAGATGGCAGTACAGCAATTCATTCTTCAATCTATCTGTGTGGAGATTTTAACGCTAACCCCCTGCATATGCAGGTTTTCTCCAGACACTCCAGCTTCCTCTCACAGGGTTAAAAACTCATTAAAGAAATTGGCTAAATGTCTAAATGCAAGACCTTTCTGAAAAATACTTTTTAGACTCAGAGGAGCTCTCCTGTGTGAAAAGGGGGTGTTATTATTAAATGCACTGTTCAATTAAAAAAACATAGCTGGCAAGACAGCAAGTATTTTGATGTGCCAGTTGGTGCTGATAATGATGGAAACAATCATGGGGAAAAAGACAGCGATAAAGAAATGAGGCTATGCTCATACATATTGCCATCGAGAGAAATTACCATTATAGCAGAGGTAATGATAAGCACGCACATTTGCACATTGGCATTCTGTTTCAATCACCACTCAGCTTCACCCTCTGGGATTTGAGGGTTTTGGCTCTTGCTTGCTGATAATTACGTGTGCAATGTTTCTGCTCATGGACCCTTGTAAATTGTATTTTAACCCGACATGGTTGTTAGCTCATAACTTGTTTCCACTAGGAGCTAGTAGTCTCACACGGCTATACCGCGTGTACCCACAAGGTGGCAGGCAATGCACACAGACACACACTGCAGTGTTTATGATTCCATTTAGCATCATACAGTATAAACCTCGTATTCCAACGCTGATTATTCACTACACAGTATTTGGTATTTGTTGGTTGTGTTGAGACGGTCAAAGCAGAAAGATAGACAAACTAGAGAATCCTGAGCAGGCCAATGTGATGCAGAGACATGTTTCATTGCCATGTCCCAAACGTCTGCATTGCGTTTGTAGTTCTATTACCGTGCAATCATCGAAATATATGTACATAATATTCATAACACAACATAGCGAGTGATGTATTTCCTCTCATATTTACAAATGCCATGCTGCTATGATAAAAGTATGAAGAATTCACAAATTGTCAGTGTTGTGTCGGGAGTTTAATCGTTTTTTGTCTCGATGCGTCTATATGCCACTGTGCATGACTAGGGACACACACATTTGTTTAGCAAAGTGACACAGTAAACTATCATTTATATTTCTAATTTTGCGCAAGTCTCCGATGAATGGTGTGATTTCTGTGTGGCCACCCCCACTCTCTTCCCGGTGAAAACACATGCAGCCTCTATCTATCCTGATCTTTCCTGACCCTTGGCTCCAGTGTCTCCATTTCAATCTATTGCTTGCCTCTTCCATTTCTCATTCCATTTTATTTCTCCAGGCTTTACCTCCTTGCCTCTACTCCCCTCCCCGTGGTGTGCCATAGGTTAAAGTTACTAGTTCACAGAAAAATGGTCAGTGGTCTTCTTATAACAAATCACACAGAGACACACTGGCAAGAGTGTGGATTCACAGGGCATGCCTGTAGAGTGTAGACCATAAGTGCTGTTAGTGAGCACGGATACCCAATACACAGAGTAGACGATACTTAAATATACAAAAAGTGAAAACAATAATCACTCAACGCAATTAAGTACACTATCTCCTGCAAGAAAAAGACAAATTATGCTTGATTAATAGGAAATTACAATTTTATTGCACCTTTAAAGTTGAAGAATCACTCCAAGGCCCTTATAACAAGCCTCAACGTTAACTATAATTATACCCCAGTCAATTATGAATCGCACAGCAAAGAACTATTTGGGCACACATCCTGTTCTTGGTGACGCAAAATCCACCGTCGTACTGTACTGTTCTCCCAATCATCTATGCTCCCTGCTTTCACCAAACAGCACCGACCAGTGCGGTGAATCGTGGTAAAATAACGCCCGCGACCCGCACGGCGCGGAAAGTGCATACACCAAGGTCCGTACATGTGCACGTAGAAGGAGTTCAGAACATTGATAATGTCACCACAGCATTCACACGTGAAGGTCAACGTGAAAGTTTCCTCCACCAACATACACACGGCCTCTCCTCGGCGTGGCGCATAGGGCTTACGGTAATGACGGCGATCCCGGCACTCGTGAGTCCGCCCGCTTTGCCCGCGTTGAAGTGCTTCTCGATCTTCCCCTTGACCGACATCCTCATGTCCTCGTCCTGCGCCACGTCGTCCTGCAAGCGACACGCGCGCGTGCCTCACGTCACCGTGCGATGACGCCGCCTCCGGGCTGCACCAATCGGGTTAGCGTGCTGAGGGACAGGATCGGCCTGGAAAGCCAACAGTGCAATGGGCATACAGGCAGTCCCCGACTTACGAACGTCAGATTCGTACTTACAACTGAGCTCCATAAGATATTATTAATTGCAGTATATTGCATGCAGTATACGGTGAAACGTTGAATACTGTCTTCCGGGTTTAAGTTTTATAAATTATATATATCTACGACAGTACATATAATGTCCAAATCCTGAAACCATTGAGTGCACTACCGCTTCGTATATGGTAAAGTATAACATTAACATATTGCGTTTCGACTTGCGAACAAATGGACTTACGAATGAAACTCAGGAACGGAACCTGTTAGTAACCCGGGGACACACAACAGAAATATGATTATATGGATGGATGGAGGTTTCTAATTTAGCGGCTCTAGCCATGACGTCTCGCTGCGCCGTTATGCATGAGGGAGCTGCACTCACCGCCACCCAGGGGTGCGCCAGCACCTGCTCGGCTGAGAACCGCTTGTCGACGTCTACCTGCAGCATCCGCGAGATGAGCTCCTGCAGGGAGACACGGGCACGCAGCCCGACACACGGGCCTCAATATCAACATCCATCCATTATCAGAAAACGCTTAATCCTGTACAGGGTCGCGGTGAGCTATACCCACGGTCGGACGCCAGTCCATCACAGGGCACCGGGAGCAATTTAGTCCGCAGGTCAATCAACCTATGCAGCAGCATGTCTTTGGATTGTGGGAGGAAAATTAAGTGCCCGTCAAAAACCCACACGGACACGGGGAGCTCAATAGGAACAAGTCACATGTCACATGTATTACACACATCCACAAAATACAAAGACCTCCACACCCACCCCCTCGGACAGGCTGCACGGGATGTTTGGGCAAGTGTTGTTGACGAGCACCTACGAAGGTGCACACGGCACATGAGGAAGTGCGCGGTCAGCGCCACACCTGGCCACTGTTGTCTCCCCGATGCTGATGCTTATACACTGTACCAGTTAGTTAAGACTGAATAGACCTGGGAAGGTCTTGGGACTGGTTCAAATATTTGCCGCTTGTATTGGTTGTCAGTGGGAATCGAATGAACTTGGGTCGCTGGATTCGTAATGCAGTTCGCTAACCACTCAACTACAGCTCGCCACACATATATCATGCAACAACAACAGTCATTCTCCACTAAGTGGCGGTGACATCACCATGTCGCTAGTGCCTGGCCATATGCACCCCAAGGTCACGTGAAGTGTTGAAGGCTCGCTGACAGGAGGTGACGGGACAGACCCTGGCGTCATGGACTGCCTGACCAAGATGACTGGCAGATGCACCACCTGTGCTCCCCGCTGTGCCACACCGACACATATACCACGAGCATGCTGCACAAACCTTGGCAGTGAGAGAGATGTTATCCCAGTACGGGGATGGAAAGTCGAGCTGCCCCACCAGGATCTGATCAAAGAGGGCTTCCTGGTCATCGCCGTCACTGCTGCACATGGGATATCACCACCATCAACATCACAAAGCTACAATACACTTTCGTGTCTCATTTATCATTAGAACGCACGATCGATTCCCAGAGTGCAGGTACATGTACAGCCATTTTGTCAAGCCACTGCTGGATGAGCTGCTCCCCACGCCATGTGGGTCATAAGGGTTATTTGACAGCAGAGTTCTGTTCACTTAAGCCTGGGAGGGATTAACACTTATTCATTATGCACATTACAGTACATTATACAGAAATGTTTAAAAAAAGAACTGGTTGAGGTCATAAAAAAACATACCGCTAATTGGTCGTGGTGTAATCCTTGAGGTGTAAATAAGTGTTAACTGTGAACTACATTCCAGTTACTTTAAATAACTCGTGATAATTAAAAGTAGTTAACACATTTAGTGTTTGTTCACGTATAATGAAATAGCTATTTAAGTATCTTCATGAATATATAAATGTTTTAATTACTGATGAAAGCAATTTATTTTACAATCGCTAGCATGACGGTGACAATGACAAAGATGAGATTGGTAAAAAAAAAAACTAAAAAAATTGTTGCTGATTTTCCGTGCTCTGTCGTTGTTGACATGTCGTTCTCTCTGCAGCTTTGTGCAGCGCTTTGTGACCCTCGGGTGAAAGGCGCTATATAAATACTATTATTATTATTAATGATGATAGTGAGGCTAATGATGATGATGACTATGATGGTGCAGAGCTGTACAGTACTGACGCTCGGAAAGGAGGGAATCCACACAGGAGGATGTAGGCAATCACTCCGGCCGCCCAGATGTCCACCTTGAGGCCGTAACTACGGGTGAGGGGGGTGGGACAAATGAACGCAAGATCACAAACGCTGAGCCATAAAGGCCTTGGGCTGAGAAAATGCACAGAGCGGTACAATAGCAACACGAGTGACACACGAATGACACGAGGGTGACACAAGAATAACACGAGTGATGCAAGAGAGACACGAACGACACGACAGAGACACACACGAGCATAAAAAGAGCAACGCGAGCAACACAAGAGTGATACAACAGCAACACAAGATTGACACAAGAGTAACACAAATGGGACACGAGAGGGACACGGACGACACGAGAGCGACACACATGCGCATCGTGAGAGCAACACAAGAGCGATACGGCAATCACACAAGAGCGACACAAGAATGACACCAGAGGAACAGAAGAGCACCACGACAGCGCCACAAGAGGGACACAAGAATGACGAGAGCGACACGTGCAACACAAGAGCGATACAAGAAGTACACGAGAGTGACACAAGAGGGACACCATAGTGACACAAGAGGGACACCAGAGTGACACAAGAGAGACAGGAGAGGGGCACGACAGCTGCACGACAGCGGCACGAGGGTGTGGGCGAGGCAGCCGCACCCGGACTCGGCGATGATCTCGGGCGCGACGTAGGTGGGCGTGCCGCACACGGTGTAGAGGGGGCCGTGCACCACCGTGGCCAGCCCAAAGTCCCCCAGCTTCAGAGACTTGCTGCCGTCCTCGTACTCGCACACCTGCGGCACACCGGCGGGGGTGAGCAGTGGGACGGGCGGCGCAATGGAGCGGCACGGCAGCGGCTGCCACGGTACATGCAGCCCTGCAATTGCTCGCTCAGACCAATGCTGGCAGAAGGGCCTCAGCTAGAGGGAGCGTCTCCACTTAGTAATGCTGATCCCTTTTCCACGTAACGTCCGCAGCCCCTGCCGCAGCCTCGCTCCCCTATGCCCCTCCCCGGCAGAGGCCTAAGCGCTCCCTACTTGTAAAACGGAGGCGCCGCCCTTTAATGGCCCTCGCTATGGCTGCGGCTGCTCATCATGCATCCCTGCTCCAGTCTATCGGTGCCCTGGATACAATTTCAGAGGGAAACTAAGCCCCGTTGTATGGGATTCTGCCACGTACCAGCAGGTTCTCGGGCTTGATGTCGCGGTGTGTGATGTTGAGCGCGTGCAGGTAAGCCACGGCGCTGGCCAGGTTATAGAGCATTCCGCTCGCGTCGCGCTCCGTGTACTTCGTGGACGACGTGATGGCGTCAAAGAGGTCCCCGCCCTGCAATCACACGGAGCCAACCGGTCGATAACTGGAAAAAAAACACATTATATTTCGGCCAAGCAGCCCAAATGGGAGCCCAATAAATATGAGCGTTCACGCTCATAGAGGCTGTTCTGATTAAACAACTGTAGTCACCGGGGTGCACTCCGGCCAAGGGAGTAATGTTGATGCTGTTCATCCTAAAATGGCAATATGAAATAAACAGACCTACTAAATAATAATGTAATGCTGCCATTCTGAACTGGAGGGTTGCAACCCATCACTGGGCCGCGAGCGCTTCTTAGTTGTCCGTGGAGAACATACACAAGAGGCCCTTAAGGTGCAAAATGTGGATAACCCCTGATGTAACGTATGTTTAATTCATAGATCCCTCTGCAGTTTAGCGCCCTGGACAAATGTCTCATTGGCCTGCGCGTCAATGCAGCCCTATGCGCACCTTGACGAGCTCCATGACCATGTAGAGCTCGGAGGGCGTGTCCACTTCCTCGACGAGCAGGATGATGTTGGGGTGCTTGACGCGCCGCAGTATGGACACCTCGCTCTCAATCATGTGCTCCTGGGGGGAGGATGTCAGCGCCGGTGCCGCAATCAAGCGCGGTCGTGACGCGGCGTCGTCACCGAACGGCGCCGTATTAACGACGCGGTCAAGCGTTCGGCGGCGTGCGAAAACGAGTGGCCAGTTGAGCTAAAGTGAAAACAACTACGAAGATTGAAAACGTGTGTCATGTGACGTTAGATACACAGTCTACCCCTCGTGAAGTGCTAAAGAACTGGACAAAAGTCAGTCTGGAACTGAGACTGGTTGGGTTTTTTAACCGAGGCAGCCACTGACATGTCTGTGGGTGGGATCTGAACTCATAATCTCACTACTGGGATCATGCTGCTCAAGCTACTGCACTATGTCGTAACCCTATGCTAAACACGTAAGCACAATATATAGAGATAAACCATGTAAACACATGCACATGCTTACCTTCCCCTTACACTTAGCTTTGTCAATAATTTTCAAAGCATATTCATGTCCAGAGGATCTGCACGGAACACAAGCATTGCACATCATCCATCATCATCATCACATCACTAACTCAACACGTCAGATGTTGTAATCTGCATGGTCACATTATTTACACTTGGAGACGCATCCATCATGGGACTCGGAACCATCCCCAACGATCGGTAATAAACGTCAACAAACATGCCTGACAACCAAACGCACAAGCCGGTGGCGTGGCATGCAATTACACCACACTCCCGTGACTATCCCTGGGACGTATAGAAAGATATTTGGGTTGAAATATAAAACCAACAAGCTAATCAGCACATTAACTAATTTCATTGATTATTGTGCGTGTGCGTGGCTTTATAAATAAAACTCCTCCTACAAAACAATTTACATCTTCATTGCCCATTCACTTTTGGATGAGGACCTCGATATGCCACGAGGATCGTGGGAGTTATTTGGCCATACTTCACCACACTGGCCAGTGCGGGTTGGTGAAAGCACCGAATAGTCGTTGGAGCACGGTACTCTAAACCAAGAGTTTTCAACTTTTTGCACCTCAAAGCCCACTTGGGCCAGTTCCGTCTATTCTCCACAGACCACTAGGTGGCGCTCGTGGTCCACTGATGGGTCGCGACCCACCAGTTGAGAACGCTCTGTTGACAACATAGTCCCGAATTCTCCTTTGCTTTTCTGCACATTAATCTTGCTGGTTGGGATGCACAAGGTTGCGGTTCACGCAGTAAAGGATGAAGTAATTTTTTCAATTAGCACCACAGCCAACGAGGGCTTAACGATTGCGTCACCGGCGCCGAGTCGACTCCAGCGGGCCCCGTGGGAGCCGCGCGCCGCCCCCACTCACCGCTCGCTGCACTCCCGCACCACCGCAAAGTTTCCGTCGCCGATCACCTTGCCGATTTTGTACTTGGCCGTAATTGCCGACGGAGGGTGGAACTTTCCTCCGTTGATAA